>JAJOOH010001516.1:0-147515 GCA_029582605.1 Solanum gracilifrons
GGTGAGGCCCACACCTTTTGTGTTGATAGTCATGTTTTGTGTATATATTTGGGCTGTTCTGCTTTATAATTGTGTTAAATACTTCTTCATGTGAATGTTTGAGCTTATGGCTCCTTTTATTTTAAATTGCAAAACGATTTTGACCCTTGCAAAACATTTTGAATATTTTGAGACTGCATAGACATAACCTTTTTTTACATCCCTCATTGTCTTATTATATTTCACTGTTGGTACGTTTATTTGCATTTGAGGACAAATACTTTTTAATTGTGGTGGGGTGAGGCCCACACCTTTTGTGTTGATAGTCATGTTTTGTGTATATATTTGGGCTGTTCTGCTTTATAATTGTGTTAAATACTTCTTCATGTGAATGTTTGAGCTTATGGCTCCTTTTATTTTAAATTGCAAAACGATTTTGACCCTTGCAAAACATTTTGAATATTTTGAGACTGCATAGACATAACCTTTTTTTACATCCCTCATTGTCTTATTATATTTCACTGTTGGTACGTTTATTTGCATTTGAGGACAAATACTTTTTAATTGTGGTGGGGTGAGGCCCACACCTTTTGTGTTGATAGTCATGTTTTGTGTATATATTTGGGCTGTTCTGCTTTATAATTGTGTTAAATACTTCTTCATGTGAATGTGGCTGTTCTTTTGCAAACAATTGAGTATCGATTTCGATCAATACCGCTATCAATCGAACGAACATGAATGTGCGACTACGATGAGGCCAAATGAAGTTGCGTAGACAATATGTGAACTCTTTGCATCTCATTATGACTAGCCTTGTATCAAATTGATTCTCTTGTGATGATCATTGCACACTAGCGAAAGTGTGGAGTCTTGTTTAACTTGTAGTGTCAATGCCTAGTGTGGTGAGCTTATCTATGAACTATGCATGATAGATCCTAGATTTTTCCCCGTTAGTCCGGTCAACTAAGTGATGCTATCTCTTGATATGATCTTAGGCAACTTCAAAGAGTGTGAACTAATTTGACATACCTCTTTTGTGACCTACCTTGTGAATGTGTGATTCTCTCTTGAAAACCCCTTGAGGGACCTTTCCTTAGAAGAAAACTTGATGAAAATTAGACCTTTCTTAATCCATCGCCCATAATCCTCATGAAGTTGTGGTTAGTTTTAATAGCCAACTTAGGCCAAAAGCCTAAGTTTGGGGTGTGGTGAAAAGAAAAGGGAAAGTCAAGAAGTGCAAGAAAGTCTCTCCTACCCATGGTTTTGAGGAAAAAGAAAAAATAAAGAGAGAAGAGAAAGAAAAAGAAAAAAATGAAAAAGAAAGTTGTGGAATAAAGTACAAAAGAGATGGGGTTCTCAAACAATCCATGGAAAGTGAATAATAGGATGACTTATGAGCACTAATGAAAATGATGAAGGAAAAGGAAAGGAAGTGTTGTGTGAACCACATTTCATGAGGATGAGAGTCACTGAGCCTAAATGACCATACCATTGCACTCAGCTCCATTACAAGCCTTGAAAAGACCTTTTTGATCTTGAGTGATCTGGAACAAATGTTGATTGGAAAATACGGGAAAACGTATGGGTGAAAGCATGTAGTATGTTCTTCTTTGTGAGTGTGAGTGTTGCATCTGATTCTAAAGCTTTAAACAGTGAAACCATTGTGTGAATATGGAATCATTCTTTGTGTGAGGGCATTTGAACACTATAGTTGAGCTTGAACTTGCATTTGAAGCAAGTATTGTGAGCATAAGATTCATTGATATTGGTGAGTCACAACTTGAATCTTTTAGTGCACATTTGATCTTTGCATAAGTAAACTAAGTCTTGTTGTGTGCATTCATGATTGAGTTTTGTGTAGCACTTTTCGAGACACCTTTTTTGAATGGCTGAACTTGAGTTTGCTTGAGGACAAGCAAAAGTTTAAGTTGGGGTTTTGATAAGTCCACAAATTGGACTTATTTAGGGATATATTTTAATAGAAATTGTGTCCTCAAATGCATGTTTTGTCTTGATATCTGATGAAAACCTTGAATTGTCAGGTATTTGATGTTTGAGGGAAAACATGGACAAGATTGAGCAAAAAGAAGAAAAAGAAGTTAAAAGAACGAAGAAATGAAGATCTGCGAATCACCGAACCCATTCGGCAAATTGCCAACAGATCAAATATTCACCTTTTGTACCAGTGTACTGAGCCCTGAAGGAAAGGATCAAGTCGGTGGAAAAAGGGAGCAGTCGGCGCATCGCCGAGAAGTTTCACAAAGCAGTACCATGTCGCCCAATGACCTAGAGCACGACGATGTTGAGGACTGGTGCAAGATGGCGATGAACTACACCGAAGGGAGAATCACCGAATTGATCGGCGATTTTGAGTAACGTCGTTGAACGATCCGCTGCGGCACAAATATGTGAAAACTATAAATACTAGTTAGAGTTGTAGTTTTAAGTGTCGAACAAGTATTATAATTTTCATAGATAATAGTACTTTTTAGTATTTTTTCTCTGAGTTTGAGAGGGTTTTGAAGACTTGAAGAAAAAGATGGTTTCATCTCCAATGATTTGGACTTGGGTCTCTTGGATTCTTCATTCTTGGCCTGGAACAAGACTTAAATCTTCATATTCATTTTAATGCAAGCTCATTTGGGTACAAATTTCTATCTATTGATGTGTGGCTAAAACCCCCCATTCTTGGGGTGTGATTTAGCGAATATGGGTTAAGATTGTTGTTGGGTCTTGCTTGCTGATATATTAGATATAGTTTAATGGTGATTTCGTCTAGTAGTTGTGGATGAATTTAACAAATTTGTAGTTGCAAATATAAGTTTATTTATGTGTTTTCGGCTTGTTCGAGAGAGATGTCGTGAAACCAAGACTACTAGATTGATGGCCTAAGGAGTGGGTCAACATGAGGTTCAGCTCGAGAGAGTGAACCCTAGTCCCTTATCCTAACACTCAGCTCGAGAGAGTGAGTGTGTTAAGGCGTATGCTGGTCTTCATGCAAAAAGAGGGTGTCGGAGAGGAACCCGTTTGAAACGAGGTAAGTTGCTCGAGAGAGAACTTATTCCCACATAAAGCTTAGCCTAGTCACTATTACTCTATAAATTTTCTATTGCAAGCATGCATCCAATAATCTAGCTTAACCCGTATTCCCATCACATCCCAAGGATCCCCTCTTATTACTTAGAAACCCTTGTTTATTTTACTGTTTTTACCTTACTTGTGATGAAACCCCCCATTGTTAATTGACACTCTTGTGTCCACCTTTTTTAATTTACAATGTTTTTATTCATTAATGTATTTATCTACGACTAGTTAGAACAAAATTTTATTTTTCTATAAACTCTTAAAAACACTCTCTTGGGACGATCCCAACCCTTGGTTTGGTTAATAAACTATTGTACAATCGTAGACACTTGCATCGGAAATTGTGTTTTGATTACGCAAACATCACATACCATAAGAGGAACATACCACAAAAACCCCTCAAAGCAAACTTGTGCAATGTATGAATAATATCCTATAATATCACCAATAGTAAGTAAAGCTTCTTGAGTTGCTATATTCCATTATTCATATTCTTATTCGTACTAGCGTAGTGGGATAAGCCATAACCGACATAGACCATGTGAGCTTAACATGGAATCCGGTGTCTACCCCACACCGAAAATGAGTTGTCCTACTTGCCTAAGGTAGAACCATAGTCTTAGCTTAGGTGGATCCACTAGCTAAATAAACTATGAGGGAACATAGTTTATGGCATAAGTGGATTACTACTAAAAAACCCAGCCTCTACTATCATGAGGGTTCCATCCCAAGAGATTGCTCCTAGAAACCCAGCCTCTACTATAGTGAGGGTTTCCATCTCATATCGCTATCCACTCGGTGCTAACAATTAATTCCCACGAAGTTCATATTAAGTCTTGACTTAAGGTCATATTCATGGATGAATGTATTGACACTCAGTCCAACATAACTCATACTATAGCTCATATATTCAATAGGTGAGAATAACCTTTCAACCTTAAAATCATCATATTGTGAGAAAACCTTTCACAACATATCATATTCATACATAGGTGTATATATGAGGGTAGCCTCTCAACAACACAACAACTAGATCATAATTATAATCACTTTACTCTCAAAGTGTTCTTAAAGCATATACATAAATCTCGTAATCATGCATAATTCATGCTTTGCCTTTCAAGGATGAAAGATAATATTCACTCAACACATCTAGAATTAGTACCTTATATATGGATAGTAAGATGATTCAAATAATTCAATTACTACAAGCATAATCTCATAATATCCTTCTTTCATCAATTCACCCAGTTCACAGAGTAAAAAATTGGGAATATGGGGATTTAATGGATTCTTGGGGATTTCAATATAAAAACCATAATAAATCATCAATTAAGTTGATATATAAGGTAATTAAATCATTATAATGGTTTTTGAAAGGAACCCATGACTTGGAGTCAAACCCTATCTTTTGGGGAATTTCCATCTTAGAAATTGAGTTTTGAAGGGACTTCATGGATGGACTCTATCCATGGATGAAGAGATACCATACCTTAGCAATGAAATCCAATGAATTTGAAAAGAAAACCTTTCTCCTTCAACTCTAGCTCCAACTTCCTTCTTCTTTTTGCTTGACGTTCTAGAGAGAGAATATTTCGGGAGAAGTTGGTTTTGATTTGGGATTTTGGAATAATAAGGAAGATGACTTAATTTAGAGGTCTTAAATCATTATATAGTTAGTCTAATTTAGAACAAAACAACATCACTAAATAACTAATTAATTCATAAAACCTCAAAGTGCCCCTAACTAGTTCCTCAAAACAGATCACAGGTGACCACCCACGACCCCCCGTGCTGGTGAACCGTGGTTTAGGTTCTGAGACCTGGTTCCTGAGGCCTCCATCCACAACCCCTCACCCACGGGCATGGATGGACCTATGGGGCGTAGGTTCCCTCATGGGTCACTGTCCAGGCCATTCTCTAGGGTCTTCCTCAGGGACCCATGTTTTGTTCTTGGGGGTCGTACCTTGACGTTCTAACATGAAACCCTTTATTTCTAAGTATGGGGAGTTAAATTTATGACTCTAGCCCTCATGTTAAGCTCTAGTTTAGCCTACTAGTTTCCGGGGTGTTACAATATTTCTCCCTTGGGAACATTCGTCCTCGAATGATGCTCTAGACACCTGATGGAATTAAAGACTCAAAACTAGCAGCCCATCATGCATGCACTATCAAAATAATGCACAATTCAAAGGAGGAAACATCCACTCCATCTCGAACATAATCAGTTCATCACAAGGAAGTAGGAACTACATCTAACAACCCGTTATGCATGAAATTTGAACCTTCCTCATAATCATAGGAGGAACTACCTTCTCTAACTAAAAGAATGCACAACACAATATCATGCCAATATGCAATTACTTTGAAAATCATACTAAAGCATGTTCATCAATTCATCTCATGAAATCAATAGGCAACTCATACTCAATGCACAATAACATGAGGAAAATCAATCATAAAAACTCATTTTCTTACTAAACATGAATTTCATCAAGAACATGCATAACATAAGGAAATCATGGAAAAACACATACCACGCACATGACTCCCAAGACAATAAAACTCAAGAGTAACTACTTACCTTAAGCTTGAATAGGAATGGAAGGAAAGTGATAAGGATATCATGACTTTATATCGGCCTCAGCCTCCCAAGTAGCACCCTCAACTAAATGATTTCTCCATAAAACTTTCACGGAAGCAATTTCTTTTTTTCTCAATCCCTTGCCTCGCCGATCTAGGATCTTTATCGGAACCTCTTCATATGAAATACTTTCGTCAACTTTCAACCAAGTGGAATAATGGATGCCCTATCTTATTTGGCAAATCCGGATGAACCGGGGCCAACTCATTTGGCAAATCCAACTCATAAGAAACCTTCCCAATATGTTTCAAATTTGATATGGGCCTACATACCGGGGTCTAAGTTCCCGTTCTTGCCAAATCTCATCACACCCTTCATTGGAGATATTTTCAAATAGACCCAATCATTGACTTCAAATTCTAGATCCTTTTTTCTGACATCGGCATAAGAGTATTTGTGTACTTGAGTAGTTCTCAACCTCTCTCTAATACGATGAACTTTCTCAATGGCTTCATAAACTAGCTCGGGACCTATCAAAGCAACTTCACCCACCTCAAACCAACCAATTGGAGACCTACATCTCCTACCATACAAGGCTTCAAAGGGAGCCATACATATACTTAAGTGATAACTATTATTTTAGGCAAACTCTATTAATGGAAAGTGGTCATCCCAATTATCCTATATGTCTATAACACATTCCCTTAACATATCTTCCAATGTTTGGATGGTATGCTCCCCTTTCCCATCAATTTGGGGATGAAAAGTCGTGCTAAGCTTAACCTTAGTACAAAGTCCTTTTTGGAATGACTTCCAAAAGTGTGAAATAAATTGAGTACCTCGATCCGAAATAATAGATAAAGGAACCCCATGCAACATCATTATTTCCCTTATGTAAAACTTAGAATAATTTTCCTCTGTAAAAGAGACCTTGACGGGAATAAAGTGGGTTGATTTTGTCATCCGATCTATAATGACCCAAATATAATAATGTTGCCTTCGGGTGCGAGGCAAACCCACAATAAAGTCCATACTTACATCTTCCCACTTCCAAATGGGAATACTTATATCTTAGGACAAGATTCCCGACCTTTGATGCTCAGCCTTAAGTTGTTCATAATTAGGACATTTGGCTAAAAATCCCGCAGTATATTTCTTCATACTATTCCACCAAAAGACTTCCCGTAGATCACGGTACATCTTGGTGGCTCTCGGATGGATAAATTACCGAGAACTATGAGCTTCCTCTAAAATTTGTTCCCTCAAACCATCAACATTTGGAACACATAACCGACCTTGGTACCTAAGCATCCCATCTCCCCCTTGGTAGAAAGCCTCAATGGACTTCTTGAGTACCGGCTCTTTCAACTCAACTAATATAGGATTAAGATCTTGCTTAGACTTCACATCAATCATAAAGGATGATTCGGAACCATTATGGACCATGAAACCACCCTTGGTGGAATCCACTAGTTGGACACCTAGTCGGGCTAATCTATGGAACTCACTAACCAATTCTTTATTTTTAGCCTCTACATAAGCCACACTACCTATGGCAATCTACTAAGTGCACTGCCACGCTTTGTCGGGGTGATAAAGGACACTCAGGTTATAATCCTTTAATAATTCTAACCACATTCGTTGACGAAGATTCAAGTCCTTTTGACTAAACACATATTGAAGATTCTTGTGATCGATGAAAAAATCCACATGGATCCCATACAAATAATGCCTCCATACTTTTAAGGTAAACACAACCACTGCTAATTCAAGATCATGGGTCAGATAATTCTTTTCATGGATTTTAAGTTACCTTGAAGCGTAGTAAATTACTTTACTGTTTTGCATGAGGACACATCCCAGCCCCACTCTAGAGGCATCACAATACACAATGAAACCATCCGTACCCTCCTATAAGGTCAACCCCGGAGCAAAAGTAAGTCTATCTTTCAACTCTTAGAAACTTTCCTCACAAGCTTTCGACTACATAAACATAGCTTTCTTTTGGGTCAAAGCCGTCAACGGAGAGGCAATGAAGGAAAATCCCTCAATAAACCTTCTATAGTCTTCTAATGTCGAAAGGAGTTAGAGGTTTAGGCTAACTCTTAACCGCATCCGTCATCTTACGATCTACCTCCATACCCTTGCCTGACACAATATGACAAGGAAAAGCTATGGACTTTAACCAAAATTGACACTTGATAAACTTTGCAAAAAGTTGTTGGTCCTTAAGAACTTGCAACACAATTCTCAAATAGATAGCATGTTCATTCTCACTCATTGAATAGATCAAAATATCATTGATAAAGACAATCACAAACATGTCTAGGTATTTCCTAAACACTCTATTAATCAAACTCATAAACGCTGCCAGAGCATTAGTCAACCCAAACAACAGTACTAGGAATTCATAATGGCCATATCGAGTTCGGAAAGCCGTCTTCGGATTATCAACCACTCTCACCCTTAATTGGTGATAACCCGAACTAAAATCAATCTTAGAGAAATAGCTAGCCATTTGAAGTTGGTAAAACAAGTCATATATCCTTGGGAGAGGATACTTATTCTTGATGGTCACTTTATTCAATTGGCGATAATTGATGAACATTCTAAGAGACCCATCCTTCTTTCTAACAAACAACACCGGAGCACCCCATGGAGAGATACTCGGTCGGATAAAACCCTTATCTAACAAATCCTTTAGTTGCTCCTTGAACTCTTTTAACTCCGCTGGAGCCATTCTATAAGGAGGAATGGAGATAGGTTGCGTATATGGAAGAAGTTCAATACCAAAAACTATTTCCTACTCGGGAGGAATACAGGGCAGATCATCGGGTAAAACTTCAAGGAACTCATTCACTACTGGAACTGACTGTAGAGAAGGGGTTTCAGATTCAACATCCCTCACCCTAACAAGGTGGCAAATACACCATTTGGAGATCATCTTCCTAGCTTTAAGACAAGAGACAAATTGACCCTTAGGTTTAGAATACCCCCCCTCCCCCCTTCCACTCTAAGATACGCTAATTTGGAAAGTGGAATTGAACCACCCGAGTCCTACAATCGATAGAGTCATAACATGCATACAATCAATCCATACCCAAAATCACATCCAAGTCTAACATGTCTAACTCTACCAAATCCACCAAAGTAAATCTATGGAATAAGGAAATGAGACATCCCCTACAGACTCTCTTAACCACCACTGAGTCACCAACTGGGGTAGAGACCAAAAAAGGTTCTAATAACACTTTGGAGATCATATCAAACTTCATGGCCACATAAGGTGTCACAAAGGAAAAGTAGCACCAGGATCTAAAAAGGCATACCCATTAATAAGGAAAACCTTTAAGATACCGATCACAACATCCGGGGAGCTCTCTTGGTCACCTCAGGATTGTAAGAGCATAAAAGGGATTTTGTTTTGGAGCATTGGAGTTTGAACTGCTAGAAGGAGTTTGCTTGTCTTCTTTCCCCTTGGCCATGATCATCGGGCAATCTCTTATCTTGTGGCCCCTATTTCCACAACCATAGCAATCGTCCGAGCCAACTAGCCACTTGCCATCAGGTTTTCTTCCACACTTTTCACAATTAGGCCTAACCACATAAGAACCAGCACTATAACCTCCTTGAGGTATAGGGTTTGAAACCCTATCCTTGTTAACCCTTGGAGAACTAGAGAAGCCTTGGTTTGAAAACCTTTGTTTGAACGTTGGTCGACCTTGTCCATCAAACCTAGTATTGGAGAAGTTCCCATCACCGGTCCTAGGTCTTTTCACCTCCCTATTCTTTTTCTTGAGTTTCTCTTCCTCTATTTGTTGGGCATACACCACAAGACATGAGATATTCATATCATGATGGAGAATTGCTGAACGACATTCTTTTACTACCAAGCCAGACACACCCGTAAAAAACCTACTCATCTCATCCCTCGAATCCCCACCATAGTTGGAGCATACTTGGACAATTGAGTGAATTTTAGTGCATACTCTTTCACGCTCATGTTTCCATGATGAAGGTTAATGAAATCTTCCACCTTAGCTTCCCTCAACTATTGGGGAAAGAACCTATCAAGAAATGCTGATTTACACCCTCCCACACTATGTGACCTGCTACTACCGACCTATTGTTCTTCCATTGATTATACCATGCTTGAGCAACACTTTTCAATTGGTAAGCGGCTAACTCCGCCTTCTCTACCGAAGTCACCCTCATAATAGCATGTATTTTATAAACCTCTTCCACAAATTCTTGAGGATCCTCTTCCACTTTGGAGCCATGAAATTTGGGAGGGTTCATTCTAGCAAAATCCCCAACCCTTGAAGCAGTAAAATTCACATTAGGATTCGCATGAGTCACAACATCTTTATTGGCCTGAGCCGTCATAGCTTGAGCTTGAGTTTTCAAAGCTTAGGCCAACATTTGAAAATCCAACCGAACCTGCACATTCAACATAGCCGAAGGATTAATCGGAGCTTGATTATCTTGGGGAGATTCTTCATTCAATTTGTCACCTTCCATTCTTCTGGAGGTAGCCCTTCGCGTATTCATTTTCTAAAGGCACAAGCGAAGGATTATGAGAGAGACTTTATATAGTTAAACTCTATGGCATGACTTAAGAGTAATGAAAGGTATGAAATTTCCTAAACATCTTATAGCCTCTCATTCATAAATGTAGAGCGCTTCACATTCTAAACCTTATGCTCTGATTACTAAGTTTTTCATGACCGAGGGGTACACCCTAGATGTATAAAGGCACATAGAACCCCGAAAGGTACCATGTAGGCCACTTAGCATCTCATAACATAAGCATAGAACAATAAAGAGTAAAAATACATTTCAAGTCCAAATGTTTTCATAAAGGAAAGCGGAAGTCTACACTTGTCTCAACATAGACATCTATTACAATACTTGAATCAAATAGGGACACAACCGATACAACATAATCCAAAAAGGAAATACAAGAATGAAAATACTAAGTGAAAACATCCATCCTTGAATCATGAGGACTCACCAACAAGCTAGGAGTAATGAGCAAATGTAGGCATTAGCCACAATGGGCACAACCTTGAGAACCAGACCCTACACTTGGGGAAAATGTAGGAAAATATGGGTTAGTACAAAAATGCAATAAGTATGATAGCCATGCATAAAAACCTTGAAACATTCTAAAAGGGAAATTTAATGTATGCAATTTACTAAGTTAAAGCATCATTTTGAAGATAATGGAAAACATAAGTCATAAGAATAATCAAATCATAGATCATCATACCATAAGAGGAACATACCATAAACACCCACAAAGCATACCTGTGCATTGCATGATAAGATCCCATAATCTCACCAATACTAAGTAAAGCTTCTTGAGTATCTATAGTCCATAATTAATATTATTTTTCATACTAGCATAGTGGGATAAGCCTTAATCGACATAGACTATGTGAGCTTAACATGGAATCTGGTGTCTACCCCACAACGGAAAGGGGTTGTCCTATTTGCCTAAGGTAGAACCATACTCTTAGGTTAGATGGATCCACTAGATAAATAACCTATGAGGGCACACAGTTTATGGGATAAGGGGATTGCTACTAGAAAACCCGGCCTCTACTATCGTGAGGGCTTCCATCCCAAGAGATTGCTCCTTGAAACCTGGCCTCTACTATTGTAAGGGCTTCCATCTAATATCACTATCGATGCGGTGCTAAGCATTCATTCCCACAGAGTTTATATTAAGTGTCGACTTAAGTTCATATTCATGGAAGAATGTTTTGACCCTCAATCCAACATAATTCATACTATAACTCATATTCAATAGGTGAGAATAACCTTTCAACCATAAAATCATCATATTGTGAGCAAACTTTCACAACATATTGATGAGTCCAAGATTTGGACTCACTTAAGGATTTGTTTATGTAGATTAAGTGTCCTCAAATGCTTATTTTGAGCCAATAACTGGTGTAAAACCCTTGATTTTCAGGTATATGGATTGAGGAACAAAGCAAGGACACTAATTTGCAAACAGGAACGAAACATGCTAAAAGGATGAAGGAAGAACGCTAGGTGATTGACAAGTTCACTTGGCGAGTCGCCGAATGGCTATTTGATCGGCTAAAGTTCAAGTGTCCCAAGCTCTAAGGGTAGAAATTAAGTTGGGATAGAAAGGAGCAGTCGGCGGATCCCCAAAGTAGTTATGTGATGCTGTTGTGGATCGCCCAAAATTAAAGACCTTGAGGATGCTGAATGACAAGGCAGAAAGGCGATGGAAATGACCAAAGGGCGGCTCGCCGAATGGTTCAGCAATCCCGACTTACTTCGCCGAGTGACTCTTTGCAACACTTTTTTGACGACTATAAATACATTTTTGAACATTTAGTTTAGTAACTATCTATCATCTAATATCAATTTTTAGTATGTGAGGATATAATTTTTAGAACTGAGATAAGTTTTCTCTAGTTTTTCCTAAGTTTTGAAGAATTGAAGTTTTTTACTTTTGAGAAATTGGAAGTGGGTTTTTGAGATTCTTCGAATTGTAGCATTGTAAGGACGAATCTAGATTTACGCAGTTGATGGATAACCAATTTTGTAATTGTTTTTACCTTTTTATGGTGTCTAGCTAAAACCACAATTCTTGGGGTGTGATTAAGTGATTATAGGCTGATTTTGTTTATGGGTATTGCTAATTGTTAGTTTAAATGCTATTTAGAAGTGAGTTTAATCATTAATTGTGGTTTAATTTAAGATATGTAGTTTCAAATGCAGTTCTACCTTTGTGTTTTTGGCTTGCTCAAGAGAGAGGTTTTAAAACAAAAATTATTGATTGTTTGTTTGTGGGTATTGGGTTGACCTTGGTTTAGCTCGAGAGAGTGAATCCTAAAACCAATCCCACACATTCACCTCGCGAGAGTGTATGGACTAAGGTGTGGGCTGTTTTTAATTTGCATGCTTGCTAATGTTCGAGAGAAATCAACTTGATTCGGAGTAAATTATTCGAGAGAAAGTTTACCCCCTCTATAGCCTAGCTTACTCTCTAATATCTAGCTATTTTCTAATAGTTGCAAGTACCCATTTGTCTATATTATCCTATAATCGAATCACATCTCAGTAACCCGTCTCATTATTATTATTTCAGATTATTTATTTTTGTTTGTAGTTGATATTCAAAACCAAACCCCCCCCTCCCCCATTTGATATTTGTGTCACCCCTTGATTTGAATGATGTCTTTAGTGGATAACTTTTATTCATCTGACTGATTTGAGCTTGTTCATATTTCTCAATTGAATCTTAAACCCGTACCGCTACCTGTGGGATTCGACCCCAACTCATCTAGTTGGGTTTTATACTGATTAACGACTGTTGACGCTTAGAATTGAATGAAGTGACTTTGAAACACTAATCAAAATGGTGTCGGTGTTGGGAAGTTGTGTTGTTTGAGATTTGTTTGGTAATGTTGAATTTTGTTGTTGTTAGTCCTAGTTGAATCTACTTACTTTCAGTTTTGGTTTTGTATTTTACTTATTGAATGGAGAAGATGTGCATGTCTTGTAACAACGGTAAACAAGTGGACCACCCTCCTTCAAAAATGATGATTCTTAGGAACAACAACCTAAATTTCAAGCAATATGAGGGTGAGACAATCCATGAGTTGTGGCTGAGATTTAACACAATATTGCTGCAATGCCCAACTCATGGAATCCTAGAT
Organism: Solanum gracilifrons; assembly: GCA_029582605.1. NCBI lineage: Eukaryota > Viridiplantae > Streptophyta > Magnoliopsida > Solanales > Solanaceae > Solanum > Solanum gracilifrons. The sequence continues at coordinate 13,351 of JAJOOH010001516.1, forward strand.
TAATGCTACTGGACTACTTCTATAGAGGTCTTGGTCATGAGAATAGAGGAGTGGTTGATCAACTTACTCCGGGTGGTCTAATATGAAAACCCTATGCAATAGTAGCCCAACTCCTTGATCACATGACCAAATACAATAAGGAGACCGAGAAGGACTAGAATTTGAAGGACTGTACAAAAAGAAAGATAGGTACATTCTCCTTCATGAGCGTAAAAAATTCAAGGAGTATGAGGGTGGACAAGTCGAAGAGATGCTCTCACTCTTTCTCCACAAAGTCAAAGACAACGACAGTGTGTTGAAAGAGATAAAAGAGAATATCTCAATGCTAAATGAGAGGCCTGCTTCTCATTCCATCTCTTTTCAGCTAATGCAGACCCAAATGGGTCATATGTTGTCTTATCTCTACTTAAGACAACAAGGAGGGTTTCCTAGTGAGCCTATGGCAAACCCTAAGAATGAAGTCTAAGTGGGTATTTGCGTCGTGCCACGACGTTAACTATGGCACTTCTTTGGAGGCAACCCAATTTTTTATTATTTTATATTTTGTCTTTAGAATAATGTTTGTTGATTGTGCAGGGTAAAGTGTAGAATGTGTTTGAAAAGTGAAGGTTGGCGAGCAAAATGTCGAATCGGTGACTCGCCGAACTGGTCGGTGAGGACGACTTTGTCCGCCGTTTGGAACCCCATATTAACTGGAGGTCCTGTAAAACTTGGCGAGGTAAGTAACCAGTCGGCGTGTCGCGGAGTGGTTCAGAGAGGTCGAATAATATCTCCGAAAGGGGGCGAACTAGACAGTTTTTTAAAAGCCAAAGGTTTAAACTTTCAAACTCTTTCAGATTCCCTCACTTTTAACTTCATATAAGCACACTCGCGCTATATCTTTCCCATATTTTTGAAATTTACCGCCTTTTAGTCGTTGATTCTTTGTTCAGAGTTGGATACTTTGCCGCCTAGATTTAAAGATTCTTATATTCGATATTAAAGGTTGGTTTTCCGAACCCCAAAACTTATAAATCGCAGTTTAAACTCAAATGCTTTGTTATAAGTTGTCTTGATGTGTACTGGGCCTCTCTGAAATCATAAATGTGTGCTTATGTGCCTTTTTTAATTTTGATATCATGCTATAATTACCTAAATTGTTAATTTCTCGAAGTTCGTGCTTTAAAATTGATCAAAATCTAGTGGGTTGTGCGTAATTGTTGTTGAGTCTACTTGGGTGAAGTCGGAGTAACCAAATTATGCTAAATGACGTGCTTTGCCCAATGATAGAGCATTTGACGTCATTCCTAAGGGCTAAAGTCGTCAAATGGCCAAACCAAGTGAAGTCTGAGTAGCCCAGTGGCATGGATCTAATGGGTCTGGGCTTAATTGAAAATATGTGTTGTTTGATTTTGTTTTCGGGGGCTGTGGGGTTTATTTAGGTAGTTGGTGTTGAAAATGGTACGTAGGGCAATTGGCGAGCTTGGTCGAGCTCGCCAAACCACTCGGCGGTTCGTTGAACTCCCCATTGAACGCCTTTAATTTCATGCTTTAAGTGATTTTGATTCTGTAACTTTTGGTGAGAGGTCTGAGATAGCCGAGTGCACTCAGCGACTCGCCTAAAGTCATTTTTTATTTCCCTTTCTGTGGCCCTAACCCGTAAAATACACTGTAACTTTCGGTGGGCTAGTCTGTGTTCGCCGAATGGTGTCAGCGATTTACCGAATGGACCTGAACATCACCGACCTTCTATTTTTGTGGGAATTTTTGGCGCCAATCAGTTTGGCGAGCCCGATCTAGCTCGACATAGTGATTTGGCGACTCACTAATCAATGCGGCGAGTTTGTCTGCAACCTATTTTCTGCAACTTTTCTTGATCTATTTCTAACCCTTTCCAATTTGGTTTATAGATATGACTAGACCAAAAGTAGCAGGGTGCCCCGCAAGAAGGAAAATAGAATTATCATAAATGAGGATGCATCTGCATCCAAGGCAAACGCCGCAAAGATTAATACCACCGGTGGGAAAGGCAAGGCACCTTCTCCTGCATCACCGAAGGTCAACTACAATAGTTAGGAGATATATGCCACACACCTCACCACCTCTGAGAGTAAGAGTGAGCACCACGACCCTTTGGCTATAATTTCTAAGCATGAGGATGATGAGTTACTGTGAGCCAAGAGAGCTGAGCTGCATTCCAAAAGGTTAAATAATCAGTCTAGGATCAGGACTACCCAGGTCAATGCTCCTCCACCTGTTCCAAATCAGGCTGTGGTCCCAGCATCACCTGCACAACTTTCTTCTCCCCAGTCTATGAACAGACCGAAGACTAAGGGATTGGGGACCATCATCAGTGAAAAAAGATTGTCTACAGATGGAGTGATAGACATATATCCAAAGAAATATCGCACCTTGAAGTCCTAAAAGTTTCATATCTTAACAAGACCCTGTGGCCTGTACATTCCGAACTGGGTCCAAAAATTCTACACTCTCTACGAAGCCCTGGTGCCACATGAGAAGAATCAGACCGCTACATTCAAGCCGGTTGATTATGTGGTTATCATGAGTAAAAAGGTAAAATGTGGTAGTTATGAAATCAACACAGTTTTGGAGTGTACCAGCAACATCTCAGATAACTATCAATACATGATCAAGACAAAGTCATTGGAGACTCTGAAAAAGTGGTTGGCCCCTATGATATCTGATGGGACTCCTCAATAGTTTGAGACAGTAGCTCCAATAGATAAGAAGGACCTCAATGTAGCAGCGAGGTACTAGTTTGGCTTTATCAGCAACACTATCATGCAATCCCAGAATGAGTCTATTCTCTGCCACACGAAGGCAACCTGTCTTGGTTGAATTATTGACAAGAGCAGTCTCAACTTGGGTATGATTGTTGGCCAAGAAAAGGCCATCATAGCTAGTCAGCGCTAAGTCCCTTTACCTTATTCCAGTGTTGATCACCGAGCTGTGCAAATGAGCCCAAGTTCCCTTTGATGTGAAAAAGGATGTGGAAGTGATTCTCACTTCTTCTACTGACATTCGGCGGATTGAGGATGAATATCTTAAAGATGAGGCCAAAAAAAAACAAGGCAGCCCCGGTGGATAGCTCCATGGATGTTGATAATGATATATTACATGTAGAGGAAGTGTTGCCTACTCCAGCACTGTGCCTTCAGGTATATCTAGTGTTGTTCCTTCTGTTACACCTATCCCCTCTACAACTCATATGCCTCCTACGTCAACTACTGTTGTTAGTGGTCCCCAACCGCCACTCACCCATGCCACATTACTACGCATGGGGCAGCTAGCCCATTCTGCGGATAGGCGTGCCTCAAGACTTGAGGCAACAATTGTTGGGATGATACAGATGGCCCTTGCTGCTGTTGTGACACATTTTAGTGTGTCTATTGATGTCCTTGCGACAAGGATAGCACTATGTGCGCAATGCTAGGGGGACAGTGATGAGGTGACGACCCTAAAGACCGCGATTGCTAAGTTGAGGAAGGGCGTAGACCAGCTGAAGACCACAAATATGTCCATGATTTTTGGGACTGTAGATATTCTCGACATGCCAACTAATATATATGTGCCTCAGGCTACCACCAAAGATGAGGTTCGAGCTAAGGGTGCGGTTGCTGCTGAGTCTGAGGCAGAGACTAATGAGGAGCAGCTCAATGTTGATGAGGAGGATACATATGAGGGGCTTACAGGGGTGGAGGAGGCCATGGTACACTCAGCCGTAAAAATCTCCTTGAGAGATACCACCATGGCTTGCCCTAATGGAGCCAGTGCTGCTGATGTGACCCCGGGCACTGATGCCCTGACAGATGGAGCGACTGTGTAGACAAGACCTTTCGTTACCTCCCTCTCTGTCATTTTTATTGACTTTTAGTAGTTCGTTGCATTTGAGGACAACTGCATTTTTGTTTCAAGTGGGGTGAGGAATTTCCATACCAACCTCTTGTGATTATCTTTTTGTATATATATTGGGATTTTGCGCTGTAAATTGTGTTGTTGATTTCTGTTTTGTGGATGTTTGAGCTTATGTGTCACGCCCCAAACTAGAGAAGGCGTGACAGCACTCAACACCTTAAGCAATCGAGTTAGCCACATAAACATACCAACTGACTCAACTGAGGGCTTAGAAGGTCGGGAAGCATAGAATCTAAAATACTATGACTGGACCCTTAAGATCATAACCTGAATATCGGTAAGTCATATAGGCGAAGGTAGACAAGCCAAAGACAGTAAGGTACTAGCTAGCCGACAAGGCTACGACGAAGATATACACACATACATAGATATCTATACATGCCAAGCCTATGTGGTTGGAAACTAGAAGCTGCACAAAGTAACCCAGAATACTGTGTCCACAATAGCCTTTATGAGTGACATAATCATGGGTCGGGACAAGACCCCGATTATACACAAACTATACAATAAAACTAACATCCTAAGAAAGCTCCAGGAAGAAATGGAGCTTAGCAACTCACAACTGAACCACGAATTATTAGCAGAGGGGTCAATCAGAATCCCTAACTGGACCTGCACGCACGAAACAAAAATGCGTCCCAAGGCAACAGGGCGTCAGTACAAATAAAAATGTACTGGTATGTAAGGCATAAAATAGAATAATAAATAGTTACTGTAAAAAGGGGAATAAAGATACCACCTGAAACAGAAACTATGGTGGCCGTCGTGGCTGACACCAAACCTTATATAAATTAAATATGCATGGTATGATTGCATAATCGTATGTCGTGAATATATATATATAGATGCAAATGCATGTCATAACCAACCAAGTGCTAGCAATGGTGGTTCCTTCCGGTAGAGAACCGAGATCATATTCGCCAACTTGTGCCCATCTGTGTCTCATAGGTACAAATATAGGCAATAGGCCCCATACCTTCCGATTATAAATCGGAAGTAGAATGCATAGCATGTAATGTCATGGATCCATAATGCATTTGTTACATGAATCATGTTGCCAATCTTGGCTCATTGGTACTCTTGTTCTCATAATCTCGTGATCACTTTCGTATCTCATGTAAATATCTCGCGAAACTTATATACTTGTACATTTAACTTGGATTTAGATAGGCAACTTAAACTTGAGGATGTTCATAGAGAGCTAAAAGTTCTTCACTTAGTATCTATATATGTCTCCTTAGTGGTTTGTAAAACAAAGTATTTCAGAAAAACCCGTACTTTAGTAGTTTAAACCTAAGATTTATATTTAAGAGTTTTGGAGATCGACGTTTTATCTTAAAGTTTTCAAAAATATAAATTAGCGAGGAAAGAGGACTGATTTCAAATTCATATTGTTCATCTCTAATCATTTTAAGTTACTACACCTAAAGAAGATGAATAATTTGTACACATGGACTTGTAGTCAAGAGACTCAACAAAATGACATAAAGACGCCAAATACCCTATCTAACCGAACGAGTGGAATAGCAACATAATGGATTCACAAAAGTACACCAGCTGCAATATCAATGCCTTTCACCAAATGTCTTTCTAGTGATAGAGTAGTAAAACAATATTTGATGATTTAGGATTCCAAAATTCGTGCTCAAAGGAAGTACAGTGCTTTAGCCTTAACATACCTCAATTCTGAGTCTTGTTTTATCAATATGGATTGTACCCCTTCCTTACAGAAAATCATGTCATATTATGTAATCTACAGAAAATCATGTCACACAACCATTACAGGCAGAATATTAACACGGCAAGGTCAAAGTAGCAATTTAGATCTTACTAGCAGAATAATTAACTCGCCAGACCCTTTTTAAATATATGCTTCATTACCTTTTCCTCTTCAAATTAAAACCGCAAATTAATGACGTAAAATACATTTTTGCAGCAGCTATTAAGAAGTGGGGACCTACACAATAGTCAACAACAACCAAATAGAGTATGCCTGCACAATAATAAAAACTAGGCGTATCGCCACACCCCTCCTCTCCAACCACAAAATAACCACAACCAAATCCAAACCATGAGTCTTCAAACCATTAAAGCCAGAAAAATATTTGTAATACAGTCCTATAATTGTTCAATATAACCATAATAACTCGAACTTACGGCTTCCAATCACCATTCTGTGAGTTCGTTCAATAATTACGTTTGGAATCACGTCTTTATATTCATAAGCAATACGAGAATAAAAGGGCAGAACCTTAACTTAAAATTGATGGAGCTTATAGTATTTTAGCATGTCTCCTCAATTGGAAAGAGTCCTCAAACACAAGACATTGAACTAAGAAGAAGTCATTTGGAAATTGCAATGCAATAATAGAATCAACGTTACACTTATTTATCTTATAATTAATTACTCATCTATACTTCTTCATCTCTTCCACACTCACATCAACAAGAACTACACACAACCAAATCATTTCCGAAAATTTCAGCAACAACATCAGAAAATACTTTAAAAACTGCCCAACATCACATAACTATAAAAATACGATTTTCCAGCCATCTATTCGTGTTCTTGCTTACTCAATCAAATGAAGGGTGAGAATTAATTATTACCTCCAAATGGCAGCAACACCACCTAAAAATGAGACTCCTTCACCACGAAGAATCCTTCAAACCACAGCCAACGAGGAGGAAAGAAGTAACACAATCTCTATGAACGTTCCGATGGTGAAACCACATCGAAATCTTGTAGGCCTTTGCTTGATGATAGGGGAACCTTTAGAGAGGATTTAGGAATGTTTTCTTCTTATTTTGGTCGAAAAAAATTAGTTAGAACGAAGGGAAGCCAAATCTTATAGAGCTACGTGCCTGCTTGTGCAGTCTCACTAAAATCTGAATATCTCTCAATTCTGAAGTCGTATGAACAAATGGTTAAGTGCGTTAGAAAGTAGACTCGTAGACCTTCAATTTCATATATTAGGGTTAGTCTAAAGCTTTATATATTGGTAGAAAGACTCTGAGACAGTTAACCTAAATTTCAGAAGGTTTATTAAAGAAACTTACTGTAACCTTTGTCAACTTTTATTTCCCAACTTGCTTGATTTCAAAACTTAACTTATGATCATTGGTAGATTATATCACCTTATAAAACATCCTTATTAGCATATTAGATACTCTTTGTCTTACCCTAAAGGTACTGGTTAACTTAAACCTTACGAACGGGCGGGGTGTTAGAAGAGATATTCTTTAACTCGAACTTGTTTAAGGGCATCCTTGACCCATAACACTAGTTTAATTCTTTCAATTTTACCACCCCTATGCAAACTTATTCTTCTAACATGACACACCAAGTCATATAAACATCATACGCTTATGCAATGATACACATACTATGCGGAAGAACCATAGGGTCTCACATTATTGCTCCTTGTTTTGAATGCAAATGGTTTTTGACCCTTTCTAAAAAAAATTGCCAGCTTTTGTGTGTGATTGTGGCTTTTATTGGGCAAATTTGAGTATTGGTCATGATCAATAATGATGACTTGAATAGTGCTCTTAATCGAACAAAAATGAATGCACGACTACGATGAGTCCAAATGAAGTTAAATAGACAATGTGTGAACTTTGAGCATCTCGTTGTAACTACCTGATTATCAAATGGTTTTATTGTGATTAACATTACACACTAGCGAAACTGTGGAGTCTTGTTTAATATTGGTTCCAATGCCTTGTGTGATGAGCTTACTGTGAACCTTGTGTGATGACACCTAGAATTTGCCCCGTTTTTCTGGTTGACTAAGTGATGCAACCTCTTGAAATGATCTTAGGCAACAATTTTGAAGAGTGAAACAATTTGACAATACACATCTTTGGTGGCCAACCTCGTGAGATCTGTCAAGTTTGTTCGAACCCCTTTGAGCCTTATCCTTTTCTTGGAAGATACTTAATGAAATTTGTAACCCCTCTTTATCCATTCACCCATAATCCTCACGAAGGTTGATTTGCTTAAATAGCTAACTTAGGCCAAAAGCCTAAGTTGGGGTTGTTGTGAAAAGAGAAGGTAAATCAAGATGTGTGAAGAGGTCCCCTTTGATCCATGATTTTGAAAAAGATGGAACCCCTCCATACAAGTTGTGAAAGTTGCAGAAGAAATGGGGTGTCTAGTATTCCTTTAGATGTGAATAATGGGGTGAATTTTTAGCACAAGTGAAAATGTTGAAGAAAAGGAAAGAAACCGATGTTCATACCACATTTCACAAGGATAGAAGCCACTAAGCCTAAATGACCATACCTTTACACTCAACCCTGTTACAAGCCTTGCAAAGACCTTTTTGATCTTGAGTGAGCTGAAGTGAATGTTGATTGGAAAATAAGGGTAAACCTATGGGTAAAGTCATGCATGTGTTCATCTTTGTGAGTGTGAGAGTTTTATGTGAATCCAGAACTATAATTTGTTGAAGAATAGTGTGTGAATATGGAATCATTCTTGTTGTGAGGGAATTTGAGTACCTTTGTTGAGCTTGAACCTACATTTGAAGCAAGTATTGCGAACTTGAGAATCTTTGATGATGGTGACTCACAACTTGATTCTTTGAGTGCACAATTTTTGAGTCTTGTTGTGTGCATTCATGATATAGTCTTGTGTAGCACTGTTTCAGACATCCTTGTTGAACTGCTGAACTTGAGTTTTACTTGAGGACAAGCAAAAGTTTAAGTTAGGGGTGCTACTGAGTCTAAGATTTGGAATCATTTAGGGCTTCATTTATGTAAATTTAGTGTCCTCAAATGCTTATTTTGTGCCAAACAAGGGATTATGGGAGTGTGTGACAACTATTAATTGGTATGTGTAGATATATGCCTGCCACATGGGAATTCACAACCAAATGTGTCTCTTTGTTCCAATCGCCGTGTAAGCCCTATACAGAGGATAAGCTGGTTCGCTTAAAGACTGATGTGAAACCCCTGATTTCCAGGTATATGGATTGAGGAACAAAGTATGGACACTAATTTGGAAAAAGAAATGAAACAGGCTGAAAGGATGAAGGAAAAAAGCTAGGTGATTCACTTGGCGAGTCGCCGACTGGCTATTTGACCGCCTAAAGTTCCAGTGTACCAAGCTCTAAGGGTAGAAATCATGTTGGTGATAGAAAGGAGCAGTCAGCAAATCGCCAAAGTACTTCCGCGATGCAGTTTTGGATAGCCCAAAATTATAGACCTTGAGAATGTTGAATGCCAAGGTAGAAAGGTGATGGAAATGACCAAAGGGTGGCTCAACGAATGGTTCGGCGAGCCCGTCTTATTTCGCCGAGTGACTCTTTGCATCACATTTTTGATGACTATAGATACATTTTTGAACATTTAGTAATTTTTAGTATCTCTAGATATAATTTTTAGAACTGACACAAGTTTTCTCTAGTTTTTCCTATGTTTTGAAGAATTGAAGTTTTTCACTTTTGAGAAATTGGAAGTGGGTCTTTGAGATTCTTTGAATTGGAGCATTCTAAGGATGAATCTACATTTACCCAGTTGATGGATAATAAAAATTAGGTAACTGTTTTTACCTTTTTATTATGTCTAGCTAAGACTACAATTCTTGGGGTGTAATTATGTGATTATGGGTTGATTTAGTTTATGGGTATTGCTAATTATCTGTTTAAATTCTATTTAGAAGTGAGTCTAATCATTAATTGTGGTTTAATTTAAGAATTGTAGTTGCAAATGCAGTTCTACCTTTATTTTTTTGGATTGCTCGAGAGAGTTGTTTTAAAACTAAAATTATTGGTGGATGGTCTATGGGTATTGGGTTACGGGTTCAGCTCAAGAGAGTGAATCTTAAACCCAATCCCACACATTCAGCTCGACAGAGTGAATGGACTAAGGTGTGGGTTGTTGTTAATTTCCATGCTTGTTGATGTTCGAGAGAAATTGACTTCATTCGGAGTAAATTTATCAAGAGAAAGTTTACCCCCTCAATAGCCTAGCTTACTAACTAATATCTAGCTATTTTCTAATAGTTGCAATTACCCATTTGTCTATTTAGCGTATAATTGAATAACATACCAAGAACCCATCTCATTATTGTTATTTCATTTTATTTACTGATGTTTGTAGTTGATAACTGATGCTTATCATGCCCAACGACACTAACCTACAATATGAGTGTCTACGATCGTCGATAGTTTAGTAACCCAACAAAAGGTTGGGGTCATGTCCTAAGGGAGTGGTTTTGAGAATTGATAGAAAAATAAAATTTAGCTCTAACTAGTCGTAGCTAAAGACAATAACGAACAAAAACATGGTAAATTAAAGGGGGTGACACGAAACTGTCAAATATCAATTGGGGGTTTTGTCACAAGTAGTAAAAATAGCAAAAATTAACCAGAAAATCAAGTATGGGAAATGTTCTTGGGGTGTGACCGCAATAAAAGTTGAGATAAATCGTTGGGTACATGCTCTCAATAGGAAATTTGCAAGATAATAGTTACTAGGCTAAGCTTTAGATGAAAATAAGTTCCCTCTCGGGCAACTTACCCTGTTTCAAATGGGTTCTTCTAGGACACCCATTTGCCGCATGAAGACCAGCCTACGCCTTACCCCACTCACTCTCTCGGGCTGAGTGTTAGGATATGGGACTACGGATAACCCTTTCGGGCTGAACCTCATGTCGACCCACTACTTAGTCCATCACTCTAGTGGTCTTGGTTTTGCGACCTCCCTCTCAGGCAAGCCAAAACAAATGGATGGTTTTGTATTTGCAACTACAAACGCATTAAATTAAACCACAACCACTAGGTGAAATTACCATTAAAATACATCTACCCTATCTGCATGCAAGACCCAACAACAATATCAACACATATTTGCTAAATCACACCCCAAGAATGGGGTTTTTAGCCACACATAAAAAAATAACAAAATACACCTAAAATGATACTAAAATCAAACGGGTATAAGAAATTAAATCTTGATTAATCAACGGAAGAAGAATAGAGAAGACCTACTTCCAACTTGGGGAAGATGAAATCCTTCTCTCTTCAGGTCTCCCACAAAACCCTCTCCAAACTTGAGAGGAAATATCTAAAACCGTACTATTCTATTTTGAAAAGAATAATAATGGTTCAGAACTCCTAAAATTAATATAGAGTTTAGTATTTATAGCAACCAGAAATTAGTGTAGGCGGATAGTTCAGCGAGGTTAGTCGAGTCCGCCGAGTGTCCTGGCGACTCACCCTTCTTCTATCTCATCGCCGTTCAGTGCTTGCCTACACCATCTTCACGTTCTGGACCATTTGGTGGTATAGTACTGCTTCACGAAACTATTCGGTGAAGCTCCGACTACTTCTTTCATCATCTTTTTGACCCTCTTCCTTCAGGACTTTGTATACTGGAGGGCGGAATCTGTCCTTTCAGCTAATCGCCAAAGTTGCTTGGCGATGCTCAAGCTTCAGCATCTTCGTTCTTTTTAGCCTTTTTGTTCCTTTTTGCGCCTAAGTGTCCATGCTTCCATTAAAACTTCAAATACTTGAAACTTAAGAGTTTTCATCAGATATGTTGACAAAATAAGCATTCGAGGACACTATTTCTATTAAAATAAAGCCCTAATTGAGTCCAATTTGTGGACTCATCAACACACCCAACTTAAACATTTGCCTGTCCTCAAGCAAACTTGAGTTCAACCGTTCAAAATGGGTGTCTCAAATAGTGCTACACAAGACTGAATCATGAGTGCACACAACAAGACTCAATCATGAGTGCACACAACAAGACTCAATTCACTTATACAACGATCAATTGTGTACTCAAAGATTCAAGTTGTGACACACCATTACCAAAGATTCTCATGCTTGCAGTACTTGCTACTTGTACAAGTTCAAGCTCAACAAAAAGTATCTAAATACCCTCACATGAAGAATGATTCCATATTCACACACATAGGTTAATCAATTCAAGATCAGGAATCAGATGCAACGCTCATACTAAAAAAAGAGGAACACAATGCATGTTTTCACCCATAGGTTTACCCTTATTTTCCAATCGACTTTCGATTTGGCTTGCTCAAGATCAAAAAGGTCTTTCTAAGGCTTGTAATGGGGCAGAGTGCAAAGGTATGGTCATTTAGGCTCATTGACTTTTTCTTCGTGAGTTGTGGCATTCACAAGGCATTCCCTTCTTTTCCTTTATCAATTCTATTTCTAGTGCTTCTAAGTCACCTTTTTATTCTCCTCCATGGATTGCTTGAAACCCGATTTCCTTCGAACTTTATTTCACATTTTTTTAATATTTGAATTGAAGGGGTTCCATTTTTATCAAATACCATGGGTTAAAGGAGACTTTTCTTGCACTTCTGGACTCTTCCTTTTCCTTTTCACCACACCCCCAACTTAGGCTGTTGGCCTAAGTTGGCTATTCTCTAAACCACAACTCAAGAGGATTGTAGGTATTGGGTCAAGTAAGATCTAGGGTTCATCAAAGTTCTTCCAAAGAACGATAAGGCTCAGAGGGTGTTCAAAAGAGTTTCACACGCTCACGTGTAGGCCACACAAAAGGTATATGTCAAATGTGGCTCACACTTTTTAAAGTTTCCTAAGATTATCTCATGAGGACACCTTTCTAAATCAATCAGACTAACAAGGAAAATTCTAGGTTTATTCATGCAAGTTTCAAAGCAAGCTAATCACACAAGGCATAGACTTTTAAGTCAAACAAGACTACATACTTTTGCTAGTGTGCAACGGTCATTACAAGAGAATCAATTCGATAAATGACTAATCACAACGAGATGCAAAGAGTTCACGCATTGTGTATTGATGCTTATCGTAACCAACGACACTAACCTACGTTTCAAGCATCTATGATCATCGATAGTATAGTAACCCAACTAAAGATTGGGGTCGTGTCCCAAGGGAGTGATTTTGAGAAATTATAGAAAAATAAAATTTAGCTCAAATTAGTCATAACTAAAGACATTAATGAACAAAAACATTGTAAATTAAAGGGAGTGACACAAAAGTGTCAAATATCAATTGGGGGTTTGTCACAAGTCGTAAAAATAACAAAAATTAACAAGAAAATCAAGTATGGGGAAATGATCTTCGGGTGTGACCGCAATACAAGTTGAGATAAATTGTTGGGTACATGCTTTCAATAGAAAATTTGCAAGATAATAGTGACTAGGCTAAGTTTTAGATGGATATAAGTTTCTTCTCGGGCAACTTACCCCGTTTCAAATGGGTTCCTTTCGAACACCCATTTGCAGCATGAAGACCAGCCTACGCCTTACCCCACTCATTCTCTTGAGCTGAGTGTTAGGATATGGGACTAGGGCTCACCCTCTCGGGCTGAACCTCATGTCGACCCAGTACTTAGGCCATCAGCCTAGTGGTCTTTGTTTCGCGACCTCCTTCTCGGGGAAGACGAAAACACATGGGTGATTTTGTATTTGCAACTACAAACCCATTGAATTAAACCACAACCACTAGGTGAAATCACCATTAAAATACATCTACTCTATCAGCAGGCAAGACCCTACAACAATATCAACACATATTTGCTAAATCACACCCCAAGAATGGGGTTTTTAGCCACACATCAAGAAATAACAAAATACACCTAACATGATACTAAAATCAAATGGGTATAAGAAATTAAACCTTGATTTAAGAAAAGGAAGAAGATCGGAGAAGACCCACTTCCAAGTTGGGGAAGATAAAATCCTTCTCTCTTCAAGTCTCCCACAAAACCCCCTCCAAACTTGATAGAAAATATCTAAAAATGTACTATTCTATTATGAAAATAATAATAATGGTTCGGAACTTATAAAATTAATAGAGATTTCAGTATTAATTGACTACAAAAAAGAGCGCTGGCGGATCTTTCGGAAAAGTTAGTCGATGCCGCCGAATGATTCGGTGACTCGCCCTTCTTCTGTTTCATCGCCGTTTCATGCTTGCCTTCAGCAGCTTCACATTCTGGGCCATTGGGCAGTATCGTACTGCTTCACGAAACTATTCGGCGTAGCGCTGACTACTTCTTTCATCGGCTTTTTGATCCTATTTCTTCAGAGCTTCGCATACTGGAACAAAGGGCCGGTCTGTCCTTTCGGCGAATCGCCAAAGGTTCTTGGCGATGCTCATGCTTCAGCTTCTTCGTTCTTTTCAGACTTTTTGTTCCTTTTTACGCCTAAGTGTCCATCCTTCCATTAAAACTTCAAATACCTAAAACTTAAGAGTTTTCATCAGATATTGTGACAAAATAAGCATTTAAGGACACTATTTCTATCAAAATAAAGCCTTAAATAAGTCCAATTTGTGGACTCATCAACACCCCCAACTTAAACTTTTGCTTGTCCTCTAGCAAACTGATATTTAGCCGTTTTAAAAGGGTGTCTCAAACAGTGCTACACAAGACTCAATCATGAGTACACACAACAAGACTCAATTGACTTATGCAAGGATCAATTGTGTACTCAAAGATTCAAGTTGTGATACACCATTACCAAAGATTCTTATGCTCGTAATACTTTCTACTGTGCCAGTTTAAGCTCAACAAAAAGTATCTAAATGCCCTCACATGAAAAATGATTCCATATTCACACACAGAGGTTAATCAATTCAAGATCAGGAATCCAATGCAACGCTCACACTCAAAATAAGGAACATAATGCATGTTTTCATCCATAGGTTTGCCCTTATTTTCTAATCGACTTTCAATTCGGTTTACTCAAGATTAAAAAGGTCTTTCTAAGGCTTGTAATGGGGATGAGTGCAAAGGTATGGTCATTTAGGCTCAGTGGCTCCTTCCTTGTGGATGTGGTATTCTCAAGGCATTCCCTTCTTTTCCTTTATCGATTCTTTTTGTATTGCTTCTAAGTCATTTTTTTATTCACCATGGATTGCTTGGAAAGCCGATTTCTTTCGTACTTTATTCCATATTTCATTTTTTTTAATTGAATTGAATTTAAGGGGTTCCATTTTTATGCAATACCATGGGTTAAGGGGGACTTTTCTTGCACTTCTTCACTTCTCCTTTTCCCTTTCACCACACCCACCCCCAACTTAGGCTTTTGGCCTAAGTTGGCTATTCACTAAACAAAAAATTAATAGGATTATAGGTAGTGGGTAAAGTAAGGTCTAGGGTTCATGAAGGTTGTTCCAAAGAAAAGTAAGGCTCAAAGGGTGTTCAAAGGAGTTTCACACACTCACGGGTAGGCAACAAAAGAGGTATATGTCAAATTTGGCTCACACTTTTTTAAAATTGCCTAAGATCATATCAAGAGGACACCTTTCTAAATCAATCAGACTAACAGGGAAAATTCTAGGTTTATTCATGTATGGTTCAAAGCAAGCTAATCACACAAGGCATTGACACTTAAAGAAAACAAGCCTACACACTTTCGCTAGTGTGCAATGGTCATTACAAGAGAATCAATTCGATAAATGACTAATCACAACGAGATACAACGAGTTCACATATTGTCTACGCAACTTCATTTGGCCTCATTGTAGCCATACATTCAGGTTCGTTCAATTGAGAGCACTATTCAAGTCATCGGTATTGATCGAAACCGAGACACAAATTTTTTTTGTGAAAGAACAGCCACATTTCAACTCACGAAGGGTGGAAAAAATGTGCGAAAAATTCAAATTTTTTGGAATGTTCAAAAATCATTTGCAATTAAAAACAAAAGAGAGTAATGAGCTCAAACATCCCCAAAAAGCAGTTTACAAACAAATTTAAACAGAACAACCCAAATGCAAATAAAACACGAATCACAAATAGCACACAAAAAGTGAGCCTCACCCCACCACAAATAAAAGTGTTCGTCCTCATATGCAAATAATGGTACCAAAACTAAATGCGAGTAAGACAAGCAGAGAGGTGAAGAAGTGATCCTGATTATGCAGTTGCTCCATCTGTCATGGCATTAGATCAGTTTTCGTCCATTTGATGATATTAGTACTAATCACCGAATCTCCTGGCGATTCGCTGAGTGAGCACTTCACTCGCCAAGGTTTACAGAATCTTCAGTCATTATGAAGATCCAAATGGTGGTTTTCATTCGAGATCGCCAAATCGCAAATAATCTCCAAATCTCTCTGAGTTTAATAGACTTCAGTGTTTACGATGTTTTGAGTCTAATGGTTGATAAGGTCGGATTCGCCGACCTATTCGGTGACTTGCCGACAGGATTTACTGTTTGCCATCCTTCATTCATTTTAGTACTTTCACCTACGCAAACGACATACCATTTTATTACAGGGAAATAAGTACTAACAATAGTAATAATAAAAAAATATAAAGCAATTAAAGGGATTTTGGGGTTGCCTCCAAAATAACGCCTTAGTTAATCTCGCGGCACGACGCAACAACACCTTCAGGTGTCTTCCAAATATACCACTTCAGCCAACGAAATCTCTTGACAATCTCCCAGATACAATTTCAGACGTTTACCGTTCACTATAAATGGAGGTCGTTTCTTATCTTCAACCTCTATGGCACCATTGATGAACACTTGCGTTACTCTAAACAGTCCAACCCATTTGGATTTGAACTTTTCGGGGAAGAGTCTAAGTCCTGAGTTGTATTACAGAACTCAATCTCCTACCTTGAAGTCTCGCTTGAGTATCTGGGCATCATGCCATTTTTTCATCTTCTCTTTATAGGTGGCTGAACTTTCATATGATTTGAGTCTAAATTCATCCAGTTTGTTCAGCTTCTCTTTTCTCACCCTTGATGTTTTTGACCAGTTCAAATTTACACCTTTCAATGCCCACAAAGCTTTGTGTTCTAATTCAACGGTTAGATGACAAACCTTACCATAAACCAATTGATATGGAGACATCCCGACAGGTGTTTTGTAAGCAGTTCGGTATGCGGAGTGCATGATCGAGTTTCCTAGGCCAATTAGTTCTATTGTCATTTACAGTCTTTGCCAAGATGCTTTTGATTTCCCGATTCGACACTTCGACTTGGCCACTTGTTTGAGGATGATATGGGGTTGACGCTTTGTGTTTCACCCCATATTTACTCAGTACCATTAAGAACCACTTATTGCAAAAGTGCGATCCCCATCGCTTATGATTGCTCTCAGAGTGCCAAATCTTGCGAAGATGTAGCGTTTCAGGAATTGGAAAACACTTTTTCCTTCATTTTTTTGATGTGCGATGGCTTACACCCATTTGGAGACATAGTCTACAACCACTAAGATATATTTATTTCCAAATGAGCTCACAAATGGGCCCATGAAATCTATCCCCCATACATCGAATAACTCAACCTCTAAAATAGGAGTGAGAGGTAATTCGTGTCTTCTAGACACTCCACCTTGCTGCTGACATTTATAGCATTTCTTTGCAAACTCATGTGTATCCTTGTAGATTGATGGCCAGTAATATCCACTCTGGAGAACTTTAGCGGCGGTGCAAACACCACCATTGTGACCTCCCACTGGAGATGTATGGCAAGCATGGAGAATTTCTACCACTACTTCTTCCGGAATACACCTTCTGATGACATGGTCAGCACACTCTCGGAACAAGTATGGCTCATTCCAAAAGTCCTTTTTAACATCGAACATGAATCTTTTTTGTTACTAAAATGTCAACTCATCCGGCATCAGCCCACACACAATATAATTTGTAAAATCTACATACCATGGCATATGTTTGAGGGATATTGCAAACACCCGTTCGTTTGGGAAAAAGTCATCTATGTCAACTTCATGCTCGACATTCTCCCTTGTGTCCAACCTTGATAAATGGTCAGCCACTTGATTTTCACATCCTTTTCGATCTTTCACCTCGAAATCAAATTCTTGTAATAGTAGTACCCACCTAATCAATCGTGGTTTTGCATATTTCTTTGCCATCAAACAACGGAGTGCAGCATGATCAGTGTGTACAATTACTTTGGTGCCTCGCCGGTACGCCCGGAATGTTTCAAATGCATAGACTACCGTAAGGAACTCTTGTTCGATGACCGTATAATTTAGGCAATATATAGAGTCTTGCTTGCGTAGTAGATTGGGTGAAACAGTTTGTTGCGCTTTTTCCCCAACACAACCCTAGTATCATACCGTTGGCATCACACATTAACTCAAAAGATTCTGACCAATTAGGACTGATGATGATCGAAGCGGATATTAATTTCTCTTTCAAACACTGAAATGCAGCCATACAAGCTTCATTAAAGTGGAATTTCACTTCCTTCGCTAAGAGTTTGTATAATGGGAATGCAATCTTCGAGAAGTTTTTACTGAAGCTTCTGTAAAATCCTGTGTGCCCCAAGAAGCTTCGAATGCCCTTTACTGAAATTGGCGGGGGTAATTTCTCAATGACCTCAATTTTTGCCTTGTCAACTTCCAGCCCCTTTTGTGACACATTATGCCTAAGAACAATACCTTCTTTTACCATAAAGTGACATTTCCCCCAATTAATTCAGAACCACATTCATTTTGGCGCATCTTTGGAGTACCTATCCTAAGTGAGTCAAGCATTCTTCGAACGTATCCCCTATGACTGAGAAGTCATCCATGAACATCTCCATAGAGTCTTCGACCATATCTGGAAAAATAGAAAGCATGAAACTTTTGAATGCGAATGTTCCATAAGGACAAGTAAAAGTGGTTTTTTCTTGATCTTCCGGCGCAATAGAGATTTGGTTGTAGCCGGAGTACCCATCCAAAAAATAGTACCATCCTCGTTTTGATAACCGATCAAGTATCTGATCCATAAAAGGCATCGAAAAATGGTCTTTCTCGGTCCATGAGTTAAGCGTTCGGTAGTCCATGCATAATCTCCACCCAGTCACTTGTCTTGTTGGCACAAGTTCTCCTTTTATATTCGGCACTACGGTTATGCCTTTTTTTTCGGTACACATTGCACCAGGCTTACCCAATTACTATCTACAATAGGGTATATCACCCATGCATCTAGCCACTTGATGATTTCCTTTTTTACCACCTCTTGCATTTGAGGGTTCAATCTCCGTTGATGTTCTACACTTGGTTTGCATTCGTTGTCGAGCCGGATTTTGTGCGTATAGATGTCAGGAGGAATTTCTACTATATCAGCTATTGTCCATCGAATAGCTTTTATATGCTTCCGCAGTACTTCAATAAGCAATTTCACCTGCCTTTCAAGCAGATTGGCAGTGATAATTATAGGTAGAGTATTATTGTCACCTAAGAAGGCATATTTGAGATGAGAGGGTAGGGCTTTTAACTCCAAATTCGGTGGTTCTTCTGTTGATGGTTTAGCAGGCGGACTTTCTCTGTTTTTCTGATCGATATCCAATTTGATTGGATTCCTGAAATATGCTCCTAATCCTGATAAAGCAACTACCACTTCCTCGTAACCCTGAACTTCGAATTCATCATAATTAGCAAGCACAAATTCAAGGGGCTCATTCTCACGCATTAAATGACTCACACTTGCCACTGTCTTATCTATCACATCCTTAGTGGACACCACATGGATGTTACTTGGTTGCTTCATGGACTTACAGATATTGAAGGTCACCTCATCACCTTCACACAAAACTTCAATTTCCCGCTTTCAACATCCAAATTCTCTCTCGGTAGCTAAGAATGGCCTTCCCAAAATAATGGGAATTTCAGCATCGATCCCACAATCTAGAATCATAAAATCAGTTGGAAAGATGAACCGATCCACTTTCACTAATATGTCATAGAGTATTCCAACTAGGTGCTTGATTGATCGATCAACCATGAGGAGTCTCAATGTGGTTGCCTTTGGTTCACCCAAACCGAGTTGCTTGTATATTGCATAGGGCATCAAGTTGATACTTGCTCCTAAATCACACAAGGCTTTAGCGAATTGGAGCATGCCAATAGTCCATGGTATTGTGAATGGTCTAGGATCTTCTCTCTTAGTGATTGAATCATTTGTCATAATTGCACTGCAACTATGGGGCACCTCAATCGTTTCACATTCAAAAATCCTTTTCTTTGTAACCAGTTCGTTAATGAATTTGGTGTATCCCGACATTACCAACAATACTTCCACCAGAGGAAGGTTGATTGATAAGCTCTTGAATACTGACAAAGTTTTTTGAACTGCTCATCTTCATTCGACTTTTTCATGTGACTTTTGGAACTTGAACTTGTTGATCTGCTCATGTGGTGCTCTAGTAGGGCTTTGTTGTTTAGGAAAACCTTGGTCGTCCACACCTTGGCTCTCTTCATGTTTTTTTGGATCCTCATCTTCCATAATATCCCCTATTGCCACCTTACTACTACGGGTAACCACAGCCAACTCTCTTTCAATATAGTCCACGGGTGTTTTGGATGTTAATTGAGCTGATAACAGACTCAATTTACCTTCAAGCATTTGGATGGCATCAACATGAGAATTTACTTTGTTGTTCAATCATGAAAAGTCATCTTTCATTCCTTTTAGCAGGTCATCAGAGCCCTCAACTTTATTGAGTATGCGCGATAACAAATTATTTACGTGAGGACTACTTTCACTCCCTTTAGATTTTGGGCTTTCACTCAAGTGAATGTGGTCCTCTTCCTGACCATCCTGCTCAGCCTAATCTTGCTAATATCTCCTTGGTTCTTCTCCTCTATAATAGCTCCAACCTTGATTCGCACCGGGTGATTGATAGCGTGTGTGGAAACCCTCTTCGTATCTTCTAGAGTTCCAACCTTGTTCCTCCCTCGGTCTTGTGTAACCAGAAGAAGAACCCTCCTCAACTTAAAATACCCCACATGTCCCCTTTATATGTTCCTATAGACTTTCCATTTGAGATAACATCTTCTTGATGTTTTCGTCCGTTTCCCTTAATTTTTTGATATGTTCTTGCGTTAATCGGAAGCATAGTGGGGAGACTTGATCATCTTTGGTAGACCATGGGTTAGGCATTATAGCACACATTTCTTAAATCAGAGCCTAGTTTCGTGCAAAGGTTCTCCATTCGAACGCTTGAAGCTTTGGATGCTATCCCGAATAGTCATCATCTTCGAGGGAGGGAAAAATCGCACATTAAATATGGTGACCAACTCTTCCCATGAACTGATCGAGTTATGTGGAAGCTCACCTAGCCACTTGCATGCCTGCCCCATCAATGAAAAAGGGAATAGCCTCAACCAAATTGACTCCTGCGAGATGCTTTTTAATGATAATGGTCCACACACATCAACGAAGTTTTGAAGATGCTCATGTGGGTCCTCATGTGCTAATCCACTGAAAAGTCCCTTTAGTTGCATGAGTTGCAACATGGTGCTCGTTATGTAGAACACCTCCATTCCCTCTGCTGGAGGTAGACGGATGGCTCCAACACCACACATGAGATGTGGATCATTGATGTTCGACTCTTGGATATCGTTCAGGTTGCCGATGTCGTCCTGATAGCCCACCTGGTTCCTGTTACTACCGTTAATACTCATACTTTCAAAATGTTTACACAATCAACAAAACAAAACTAAAAATTTAGTTAGTAAACTACAACTAAGAAGAACAAAAATTCTACTAATCTAAAAATTCTCAAATAACACCACTCTCAGCAGCGGCACAATTTTGATGCTTATCGTGACCAATGACACTAACCTACGGTATGAGTGTCTACGATCGTCGATAGTATAGTAACCCAACTAAAGGTTGGGGTTGTATCCCACCGGAATGATTTTGAGAATTTATAGAAAAATAAAATTTAGCTCTAACTAGTCATAGCTAAAGACATTAACGAACAAAAACATTATAAATTAAAGGGGGTGACATGAAAGTGTCAAATATCAATTGGCGGTTTTGTCACAAGTACTAAATTTAGCAAAAATTAACATGAAAATCAAGTATGGGAAATCTTCTTGTGGTGTGACTGTAATACAAGTTGAGATAAATCATTGGGTACATTCTTTTAATAGGAAATTTGCAAGATAATAGCGACTAGCCTAAGCTTTATATGGAAATAAGTTCCCTCTCTGGTAACTTACCCCGTTTCAAATGGGTTCCTCTCGGACACCCATTTGCCGCATGAAGGCCAGCCTACGCCTTACATAACTCACTCTCTCGATCTGAGTGTTAGGATATGGGACTAGGGCTCACCCTCTCGGGCTGAACCGCATTTTGACCCACTCCTTAGGTCATCAGTCTAGTGGTCTTGGTTTCACGACCTCCCTCTCGGGCTAGCCGAAAACACAAATATGGTTTTGTATTTGCAACTACAAACCCATTAAAATTAACCACAACTAGTAGGTGAAATCACCGTTAAAATACATCTACCCTATCAGCAAGGAAGACCCAACAACAATATCAACACATATTTGCTAAATCACACCCTAAGAATGGGGGGTTTTAGCCACACATTAAGAAATTACAAAATACACCTAAAATGAAACTAAAATCAAACGGGTATAGCAAATTAAACCTTTATTTAAGCAAAGAAAGAAGAATGGAGAGGACCCACTTCCAACTTGGGGAAGATGAAATCCTTCTCTCTTCAAGTCTCCCACAAAACCCTCTCCAAACTTGAGAGAAAATATCTAAAAACGTACTATTCTATTATGAAAATAATAATAATTGTTCGGAACTCCTAAAATTATTAAAGACTTTAGTATTTATAGCCATCAGAAATTAGTGTGGTGGATAGTTTGGCTAGGTTAGTCCAGTCCGCTGAATGACTCGACGACTCGCCCTTCTTCTGTCTCATCGCCGTAGAGTGCTTGCCTACATCACCTTCACCTTCTGGATCGTTAGGAGGTATAGTACTACTTCGCGAAACTATTTGGCGAAGCACCGACTGCTCCTTTCATCATCTTTATGATCCTCTTCATTCAGGGCTTCGCATACTAGATCAATGGGCGGAGTTTGTCCTTTCGGTGAATCTCCAAAGGTGCTTGGCAATGCTCAAGCTTTAGCTTCTTCGTTCTTTTCAGCCTTTTTGTTCCTTTTTGCACCTAAGTGTCCATGCTTCCACTAAAACTTCAAATACCTGAAACTTAAGAGTTTTCATTAGATATTGAGACAAAATAAGCATTCGAGGACACTATTTCTATCAAAATGAATCCAATTTGTGGGCTCGTCAATAGTCAAAACAAAAAACCCCTATTTGACATTCGTGTCACCCCTTGATTTTAATGATGTGTTTATTCGATAACTTTTATTCCTATGACTGATTTGAGCTTGGTCATATTTCTCAATTGAATCTTAAACACGTAACGCTCCCTGTCGGATTCAACCCCAACTCATTTAGTTGAGTTTTATACTAATTAACGATCGGTGACACTTAGAATTGGATAAAGTGTCTTTGAAATGCTAATCACATATCATATTCATACATAGGTATGTATATGGGGATAACCTTTCAAAAACACTACAACTAGATCATTATTATAATCAATTCACTCTCAAAGTGTTCTTAAATCATATACATAAATCTCATAATCATGCATAATTCTCATACTTTACCTTTCAAAAATCAAAGATCATATTCAATCAACACATCTCGAATTACTACATTAGATATGGATAATAACACGATTCAAATAACTCAATTACTACAAGCTTACTATCATAATGTCCTTCTTCCATCAATTCACCCACATTACAAGGTCATAAATTGGGAATATGGGGATTTCATGGATTCTTGGGGATTTCAATATAAAAAACCATAATAAATCATCAATTCAATTGTAATATAAGGTAATTAGATCATTAGAATCATTTTTTGAAGGGAATCCATGACTTGGAGTCAAACCCTAGCTTTTGGGGAATTCCCATCTTTGAAATTGAGTTTTGAAGGGACTCCATGGATGAATTTTATCCATCGATGAAGAGCTATCATACCTTAGCAATGAAATACAATGAGTTTGAGAAGAAAACATTGCTCTTTCAACCCAACTCCAACTTCCTCCTTCTTCTTCTTCTTTGAAGTTTGAGAGAGAATATTTGGGGAGAAGTTGGTTTTGTTTTGGGATTTTGGAATAATGAGGAAGATGATTTAATTTAGGGGTCTTAAATCATTATATAGTTAGTCTAATTTAGAATAAAACAACGTCATTTAATAACTAAATAATTTTGGAAAACCCCAAAGTGTCCCTAACTAATTCCTCAAAACAGATCACAGGTAACCACCCACTACCCACCACTAATGGACCGTGATTGGGCCCATGTCCCATGCTGGTGAACAATAGTCTGGGTTTAGAGACCTGGTTCCTAGGGCCTCCATCCACGACCCCTCACCCACAGGCATGGACGGACCTATATGGCGTAGGTCCCTTCATGGGTCACTGTTCGGGCCATTATCTAGGGTCTTCCTCAAGGACCCATGGTTGGTCCTTGGGGGGCGTATCTTGACGTTCTTACACAAAACCTTTTATTTCTAAGTACGAAAAGTTACATTTACGACTCTAACTCTCGTGTTAAGCTTTAGTTTAGCTTTCTTGTTTTCGGGGTGTTACAACGTCCCAAAGATATTCTTATTTTAGATGGTTTGAGACAAGTGTAGTAAGCTTCTACTTCATTTTATGAGACTTTGATGTTATTAAAAATGTTTTAAATTTCCATACCATTTTATATTACCCTATGTTATGATATGCTAAGAGGGTTGTATAAGGCTTTTCAGAGTCTTGTACGTCGTGTTATATCTAGGAGATACCCCTGGGTTATGACAAGGCTGAGGAATTAAGGACCATATTAGAGGAAAAGATATTGTTCACCAATGGTGTGGTGGACAAACATTCAGAGGTGTGGGACACTCTCAAATTTTATAAATTCAGGGTTTTCACCAAACCCCCTAGCCCATACATTCCTACTTCGGTTTGGGAATTCTACTAAGCCTACGATGATTTGGTGCCAAAGGGAAAGATATAGGCTAGTGCCTTCAATAGGCAAGAAGGTAAATTGCAGAAGCGATGACATAAATGTTGTATTTAGACACGCTTCCAACTTTATTCATGACTACCAGAGCATGATGAAGACAAAGACACTGGATGACTTAAAAGGTTGGATACCCAAATTCTCTCCGACATCACCCCGAGGTGGATTGAAGCAGGTGCACCCAAGGAGAAGAAAGACTTGAACATTGCCGCCATATATTAGTTCGGGTTTATTAGCAGCACAATCATGCAATCTTATAATGAGTCTATTCTCCACCACCTGTAGGCGGCTTGTATTAGGTCCATCATAGCTAGGAAGAGGCTAAATATGGGATTGATTATTAAGAAGGAGATGGCCATGAGGGCCCGGCAGAGACAAACCTCATTCCCATTTCTGGTGTTGATCACCGAGTTGTGCCGGTGAGCCCATCTCTCGAGAGATGAGCTAAGGGATGTCAAGGGTATATCTACCTCTTCTACTTATATCCAGTGTACAGAGGCCAAGTATATGTGTATGTAGGATGATAGGAAGAGGGTAGCCCCGATGGACAAATCCTTGGAGGTTGATGTTGATATGCTACCCTACAGAGACAGTCCTACCCACTCAGGCCAGCAGGCCATCAGGTATGTCTGGCTCATCTCTTTCTGAGACTCCTGACATTTCTGCGATACTCCTTCCCTCTAAATCATCTATTGTTGATGCTTCTATGTCCCAACCCCTATAACCCAGGCCATGCTTTACAAGATAGGCCATCTGGCTCGTTCAGCCGATGTGAGTGCCTCTGGGTTGAGGTGTGATGCCTTGGATGATAGAGCGGAGATAAATGTTGCCTTTTCCCCACTTAGGGATGAGACGAGGGATCAGACGTTGGCATTAGATGCCACTACTGTTAGAGTTGCAGCTTGTGAGCAGACCCTTGGTGCTACAGAGTAGGTGACGGTCTTGAAAGCTTATATTACTGAGTTGAGAAAGGATGTGGACCAACTGAAGTCCCCTGATATGTCTATGTTGTTTGGGATCTTGGGAATTCTCGACACGCTGGATGCAAATATTCTAGATTTTTATGAGGTTCCTTCGGGTACCACTGGAGATTAGGTTAGAGTTTATGATGATGCTGCTGAATTAGAGGTTGAGAGCTAGGTGTAACTGATGCAACTGTCAATGATGATTTGGCAGACCTAGAGGGAGCCACGGTACACACAGGTGTACATGCCTCTTTGAGGGATGTTTCCATGGTGGTGTCCAGTGGAGCCAATGATATTGAGATACCGGGCACTAATTCCTAGAAAAAGGGAGTTGTAGATATGCAGACTTTACCCCAGGTCTAGCATGCCAAGATGATTCTCTTTGCCTCTTTTATGTTCTATTTTTAGACTATTTTTATGTTTAGTTGCATTTGAGGACAGCTGCGTATTTTGTTGTCGGTGTGAGACATTTTAATACCTACCTCTTGTGGCTATTTTATGAATATTTACTTGATTCTGATTGTGTTTTGTGAATATTAGAGCTTATTGGGATATATATATATATATATGTGTGTGTATATATATATATATCGGTTGACAAATGTCGTTGTTGATAAATTGTGCCCCTTTGTTTAAATTTGAAACGGTTTTTAACCATGTTTTAAACTTTTTGCCATCTATTTTGTGTGTGATTGTGGCGGGTTTTTTTTCAAATTTGAGTGTCGGTTGTGGTCAATACAGATGACTTGAATAGTGCTCTTAATTGAACAAAATGAATGTGCAGCTACAATGAGGCAAACTAACTTACATATGTACTATGTGAACTTTTAGCAACTCGTTGTGACTAGCCGATTCTTGATGGAGACTCTTGTGATGAACATTGCACGCTAGCTAGAAAATGTGGAGTCTTTTTGATAATTGTACCAATTCCTTGTGTGGTGAGGTTGTCTTGAAAATTGTGCTTGATGACACCTAGCATTTTCCCCGTTGGTATGATTGACTGAGTGAAGCAAGCAATTGAAATGATCTTATGCCAGAATTTTGAAGAGTGAGCCAATTTGACAATATACCTCTTTGTGGCCAACCTTGTGAGATGTGTGAACCTTGCTTGACACCTTTTGAGCCTATCCTTTTCTTGGAAGAAACTTGAACAACTTTGACCTCTTTATCCCATCAACCATAACCTTCATTAAGTATTGGTTTGTTTGAATAGGCAACTAAGGCCAAAATCCTAAGTTGGGGGTGTGGTGAAAAAGAAGAAATGTCAAGAAGTGTGAAAAATTTCCCCTTTGATGGATTGTTTTTTAAAAAAATGGAACCCCTCTATGTAAAAAAAAAAAAGAAAAGAGAAAGACTGAAAAAGAGCAAAAGTTGTGAAGTAAAGTGTGTGAGAGTAGTATAAATAAATTGGGTATCCGGTGATTCATGTTGAGTTGAATAATTGGGTGGATTATGAACACGTTTAAATTTGAAAGAGAAGGAAAAAAAGTGATTTTCAAGCCATACTTCTTGAAGGTAGAAGCCACTAAGCCTAAATTACCATACCTTTACACTCAGCCCCATTACAAGCCTTATAAAGACCTTTGTGATCTTTAGTAAGTTGAATCAAATGTTGATTGGAAAATAAGGGCAAGCCTATTGGTGGAGTCATGCATGTGTTCGTCTTTTTGAGTGTGAGAGTTGTATTTGATTTCGAGACCATAAATTTTTGAGGAATTTTGTGAATATGGATCAACTTTGTTATGAGGGCATTGTAGCACCTTTGTTGAGCTTGAACTTGCATTTCAAGCCAGCATTGTGAGCTTGAGTACTCTTGATAATGGTGAGTCACAATTTGAATCTTTGAGTGCACAATTGTGCATTGTATGTGTAGTTTGAACCTTTTATGTGCATTCATGTTGAGTTTTAAGCAGTACTGTTTGTAGACATCCTTGTTGAACTGATTGAACTTCAGTTTTACTTAAGGATAAGAAAAAGTTTAAGTTGGGGGTGTTCATGAGTCGGAGATTTGGACTCATTTATGGCTTTGTTTTGATTGTTTAAGTGTCCTCAAATGCCTAATTTGTACTATAATCTGATGTTAAATCATTGATTTGCAGGTATGTAGACTAAGGAGAATGGCAACGACACTACCGGGCAAAAAGAAGCAAACAAGCTGAAGAAATGAAGAAATGTGATCTTGGTGATCGCCAAGACAACTCGGCGAACCGCCTAGTGGCTCTTTAGCTAGCCCAAAGTTCCAGCGTGCCAGCCCTGGGGAAGAACCAACTCGGCGATAGAAATGTCTAGTCGGCGAATCGTCGAACAACTCCGTGGTGGAAACCTTGATCGAGTAAAGTCACATAACCTTGAAGACAAATTGCCAATGCATACCTATAATGGATTGGATCAAAGCACCTATAACCGACCTGTTCGGCAAGACCCGACTTATTTCGCCCAATGACCTTTCTGGCCAAAAATCGGGCAGCTATAAATTGGAATTTTAAAATGAAATTGGGGAGTTCCCAGCCCTTTTAGAGTTTTGATCCCCAAGTTTGAGAGTTGAAGTTTTCTCTTAGTTGTTGAGTTTCCATTCTAGACTTTGAGGATTTCTAAGCTTAACTTTGAGGATTTGCAAGTGGGTTTTTGAATTTATTCAATTTGGACCATTTTAAGGACATGAGAACCTTTATCCAAATCAAAACTAATGTATTTGGTAATCGTTTTTCTCTTTTTATGGTGCGTAGCTAAAACCCCAATTCTTGGGGCGTGATCATGTGTTTATTTGTCTAATTATCTTATGGGTAATGTTTTTTATGATTAAATTGTTGTTTTAATGTGGGTTTAATCATTAGTTGTGTTTTAATGTATGAATTGTAGTTTCCAATGCAATTCTAGCATAGAGTTCTTGGCTTGCTTGAGAGAGAAGTTTTGGAACCACAACTTTCGATTAATAATTAAAGGTATTGGGTTGATATGGGTTTAGCTTGAGTGAGTGAATCCTAATCTCAATCCTACCTATCTAGCTCGAGAGAGTGGATATATTAAGGTTGTGGGTTGTTTATCTTTTCAAGTTTGTCAAGGTTCGAAAGAACTCGCCTAAACCGTAATAGTTGTTCAAGAGATAACTATTGCACTTATACCCTAGCCTAACTATAATGATTCAGCAAATTATTGTTAAATTTCAATTACCCATATAGCTTAATTAGTTTATAATCAATCGCATCCCGAGAATTCCTCTTAATATTGTTATTTCCCTTGTTTTCATATTTGTTTTAGCTATTAATTGCAAATAAAAAAACCCCATCTGACATTTGTTGTCACCCCTATGAGTTGTTTGTATGTTTCCGACAATTTCCATTCCTATAACTGTTTAGACCACTTTATAACTTCATAACTGAATTTAAAAACGTACCGCTCCCTGTTGGTTCGACCCAACTCTTCATCGGATTTTATACTAGTTAACGATCGTCAACACCTAAAATCAGAATTTGAGACGTTAAATAATAATCACACCCATAATGATCAATTCATATAGTCACACAGTCAGGTAACAGGTTCATGGCATGTAATCATCCATACTTAGTCATTGCATTAGGTTTGATTCAGGTTTATCTACTCCCATACATATACACATACAATAGGGACATTAACAAGAATATACAACACAAGACTAGAAGTCGAATCATCATCTAACCCTAGTTCACAAGACAAGGCTTTTCTCCACGATCCACATAATATTCATCAACTAGGGTACATGTACAATCATCCATTTTCCTTGTCCGAAGGCCTAAACATGAATTCTACTGTCAATTAACATTATATTACGCAGTGAGCAGAAATTTACGACTATTCAATTGAGTAAACCCTTAGTTACCTTGGCGCCAAGAAATTGCAGAGGGATCGTAGCTCCGATCCTGACTTCCGAACAATGAGACGGTATATTTTGGCCCGGGATCCGTGAGTTTTCTTCAACCTTACACTAGAAATCTCTTTCTCATTTCTTCCCAAGCCTAGAGCAACCTTTTGAGGGTTTTTGGGGTGCTCTTCACCTCTTTTTGACACATACGGAAAAAAGAGAAAATAAGACTTCACATGATTAAGTTCTGCCCCTGTCCAACCCACTTTGGTGTTCCCACTCCGCTGGAGCGCTACCCCTGTAGCGGCATCACCCTGCTATGGCGGGACATTGTAGCCCAGCGTGCTCAATATGCTTTGCCCTTCTCATTAACGATGGCTGGGGTCGTTATACATCTAGTTCTACTGAGGACCCCCTTGACTTTATATACCATATATATAGATTATTGAGGGTGATGCGTGCCTCCATCACATTGGCTGTGAAGTTGGCTTATTTTTGGCTCTGTAATGTATCCATCATTTAGTATGAGGCATGAGAGAGATCTAGTGCAGCAAATACACCGCTAGTAGAGCGGGACAACTTTTTTGAGGCCTTCCTAGACTACTATTTTCCACGGTAGGTTCGAGAGTCCCGTCTGGACCAGTTTATCAATCGAAAGCAAGGGAAACATGTGTGTAATGGATTATACCCACATGTTTAATTCTTTGGGGAGATATGCACTAGATATTGTACCTACCATGAGAGCCATATTCCATCGTTATGTGGATGGTTTGGTAGATCATCTGTTGAGGGATTGCAGGGTAGCATCCCTATCAAATGATGTATATCTTTCCGGATATAGGCTTTTGCTCAGACTACAAAAGACTTTTCTCGATGGATTCGTGATACCCGCATGAATTGGTGGTAGAGTAAGAGGTCTTATACTATGGGGCCTTATAGGGAGCCACAGGGTGATTTTAGGCTCTCATTCCATTGATATCCACCTCCGCCAGCAGGTAGTGTCTTACCATAGGTGCAATTATAGCGGTTTGATTGTTATAGCCAGTCAAGACAGGGTCAGAGGTTTAGTCTAGTTTGAGGGCCGTTTGCAAGAGAATTTTGTATAGATAAGACATCCCACTCCTATAAGTACATAGTGTGGTAAACCGCACACTTGGCAGTGTAGACAAATTTCAGTTGCATGTTATCATTGTGGGGAGACAAGACATTTTATTAGTCGGTGCATGAGGTTGAGCAGAGGTGAGGAACCTCAGTCTTCAAGATATATAGTAGCCTCTTCACCCTCAGTCCATGCCGCACGACCAATACCACAATTTACTCATGGTCGTGGAAGAGAAAGAGGTTGATGAGATACATCAGGTTTGAGCAGTGGCAAGAACCGCTTTATGCACTCACTTGCCGATATGATTCAAAGCATCTCCTAATGTTTTTACGAGTATATTGGCGATATCTTCTTAAGTTTTTTACGTATTGATAGACCATATATCTACATTTTCATATATTAACTCCATTTATTTCTAGTAAGCTTGACATGGAATCTGATATGTTTCCACAACCATTTGAGGTGTCTACACCGGTTGGTGACTCTATTTTAGCTACTCATGCGTATCGAGGTTGTTCAATACTAATTCATGATCATCCAACCTTCACTGATTAGTTGAGTTGATTACGCTAGATTTCGATGTTATTATGGGTATAGTTTGCTTGGAAGCTTGCTATGCTAATATTTATTGTCGCGCAAATACAGTAAGATTTTACTTTCTAGGTGAGCCAGTCCTTAAGTGGAAAGGTAATGCAGCCACGCCCAAAGGTACATTTATTTCATATCTTATGGATCGAATTTTTATTGCTAAAGGTTGTATATACCACATGGTTCATGTAAATGATATTGATATGGAGCCAAGGACTGTTTAGTCAATTCCTATTGTGAATGAATTTTTTATGGTGTTCCCTGATGATCTTCTAGGAATTCCCCCACAAAGGAAAATTGATTTCGCTATAGACTTGCTTCCTGATACACAACCTATATTTATTCTTCCCTATAGAATGGCACCTTTAGAGCTAAGAGCATTGAAAGAATAAGTGAATGGCTTGCTCGACAAAGGCTTTATCAAGCCAAGTACACCCCCATGGGGTGCTCCAATACTCATTGTTCGAAAGAAACATGGCTCTTTACAGATGTGTATTGAATATAGACAACTAAATAATGTCACTATTAAGAATAAATATCCTCTTCCATGGACTGATTGCTTTTCCAAGATAGACTTGCGGTCTGGTTACCAGCAAGTTTGAGTAAGGGAATTGATATCCAAAAAACAATATTTAGGGCGTGGTATGGCCATTTTGAATTCCTTGTCATATCTTTCGGTCTTACCTATGCCCCTACAACCTTTATGGAACTTATGAATCAGGTCTTCAAACTATTCTTGGATGAATTTGTTATTTTGTTTATTGATGACATTCTCATTTTGCATCACTATGAACACATTTTTTTCATTAGACATTAGGACATTAGAGAAGCATACCATAGCCTATCAAAGCCTACTCATGCAATGCAGGGATGGCATCTCATACAACCACCCACACTTCATAGAACCTCTCAAGTAACCATAGCATATAACTGACATGATGGGAATAAGCATAAACTGACATAGACCATGTGAGAAACTCATGGAATCTGGTGTCTATCCCACACCGTAAAAGGTTGGTCTACATGCATAAGGTAGGACCGGTAGCATTTTAGCTTAGGTGGATCCACTAGCTAATATCCTATGTGGGAACATAGTTATGGGATTAGGAAGATGTTCATTGAAACCTGGCCTAAACATGGGGAGAGCTTCCATCTTGTCAAATCCACTCGGTGCTAAGCTTACATTCCCATAGAGTAGTTCATTCACATTAATATTATTACACATGAAAGGGTGCCATTGGCCTACCGAATCAAAGTACATTGATTAACCCATGAAAGGGCGCCATAAGCCTGCCGATTCAAGGTACATTAGTTAACACATTAAAGGGTGCCATAATCCAACCAATTCAAGGTACATTAGTTAGCACATGAAAGGGCGCCATAAGCCTACCGATTCAAGTTGCATTAGTCAATACATGAAAGGGCACCTTAAGCGTATTGATACAAGGTACGTTATTAGAAAAGCTCATTGAATCCTCATGAAAGGGTGCCATAAGCCTACCAATTCAAGGTTCATCATTAACATTCATGGAAGGGTACCACAAGCCCACCTATCCCAAGTTTCATTAATATCATTTATGGAAGGGTGTCATAAGCCTATCGATCCAAAGGTTACTTGTTAATATGCATGGAAGGGTGCAATTAGCCTACCAATCCAAGACACATCATTAGAATATGTCATATACTCATCATGCAAGGGCTACCAACATTAAGTCTACCGATTCAAGACAAAGCCTATAATACTTCATGAATCAAGATACATTAGTTACACAAGAAGAAGAAGCCCTAAGCGTACCAATTCAAGATGCAACATTACATTGAAGAAACCTTTCACATATATCATCATCATTCATAAGGGTATAATTGAGAATATCCTTTCAATAATAACACAATTGCATTGTAGACATGATCACATTACTTTAATTGAAATCACAAAACATTTTCGTAACATCATGATCATACATCAATCCTTCATACTTTGCCCTTCAAGGCTATTAATCACAATTCACCAACACATATAGAATACTATAATTTAGGCATGATTTATGATATAATTCAATAAACTAAATCAATATAAACTTAATCTCTTCACATGCTTCCATAATCAATCAATCCCAAATCCCAAATTCACAATTTAGTATTTTGGGGGAATCATGGGTTCAGAGGGGAATTTCAATTATAAATCAACCTTAATTACTCAATTCATTCATAATTATCCATAAAATAATCTTTGAAAATGTTTTGAAGTTGAACCCATGACTTAGATTGAAACCCTAGGTTTTGGGGGAATTTGGAAGCTTTGAAATAAAGTTTTGAAGGGCTCCTTGGATGGAAGATAACCAAGGATGAAGAATACCATACCTTGATTGAACAAACTCAATGAAATTGAAGAGAAAATATGAAATCTTGAGCTCCAAACCTTGACTTCTTCTTCTCCAATGGTGGTTTCTAGGGAGAGAATTATTTTGATGGGAGGTAGTTTCTATTTTTGAGTTTAGGGAATAATGAATTGTAAAAGGTGTTTAATACTTTAAAAATCCTGAAATAACTATAATAAATCAATATAAACCTTCCCCAACACATAACTAATTAATTAGGAATTTACTAACTTACCCCTCAAGTGACCAAGTTTTGGCAGATTTCAGCCGTTACCTACGCCCCTAGACCTATGGACTGTAGGTGGGCTCACGCCCCATCCTGCAGGTCCGTGGTTTGGGTCAAAAACTCACCATTTGGGGCCTTGACCTATGGACCACCCCCACGAGGCGTTGATGGACCTACTGAGCTTAGGTCCCATCTGTAGGTCCTATAATTTTGACAGCTTTTTGATTCTTAGGGCAGCCTTGGGGTTAGGCCTTAGAGTCCTCCTCAAGGACCCATAGTTATTCCTTGGGGGAGGGGGGTCGTACCTTGATGTTTAAGCCCTAAACCACTCAATCTAAACTCGGGAACTCATTTTACAACATAAAACCCCATAACAAACTCAACAATACACTCGTTAGGCTCTAGTTTCACCTACTAGTTTTCTGAGTCGTAACATTATCTCCCCCTTGGGAACATTCTTCCTCGAATGACACTTTAAATACTTAATGGACATAAAGACTCATGACTATCAGCCCATCATGCATGAAACATCATAAACAATGCAAAAAACTAGGAGGAAACATCAACTCCATCTCAAACATACTCAATGCAACACAAGGAAGTAGGAACTACATCTACAAACCCAATATGCATGAAACTTCAACAATTCTCATTTCATTGGAGGAATTTCCTTCACCAACTCAAATCATGCCCATCATAACACTACTAAACAAATTATGCAATTACTCTTAAAAGCACATTTAAGCATGTTCAACAATTCACCTTATGAAGTTGATATACCATAAGTTTATGGTACTTTTAATACATTTCACTTAAGAGTTGTGTGTGTCTAGGGTCATTTTGTATTGGAATTAATGTTTATGGTGTCATATTTGCAGGAAAAAGGCTTGGACGAGGTCGAGAGAGATGATAACTAAATTTCTGTAAAAGGAGCCACACACGGACATGACCTACGAACTGTAGGTCCAGTCACGGTCCATCGTGGATAGGCGTGGATTGATCATCACGAAAGTCTGACTAAGGGTGGAACCATGAAAGCCATTCACGGAGCGTAGGTCGACCCACAGGCTGTCCTACACGTCAGTTGTCTCTATTAGAGATTTGAGTACCTAATGAAAAGTTCTAAGTGTGGAGCCACAGAAGGGGACCCACAGACCGTAGGTTGACCTACGGTCCGCATTACATGTCTATCGTATGTGTCTAAAGGCTGAAGGTTCTAGTTTCTGAGAGAAAAGTCTATGTCTTGGACAATGGAAGGGACCTACGGACTGTAGGTCTATCCACTGTCCGTAGGTCAGTCTCGTCGATTGAAAACACATCCAACATTTTATTTCCTTATTTCATATCCCTTTTGTTTAGAACAAGTTTTTCTATATATAGGGTATGTAAACCTCTTTTTGGGGGGTTAGACATTATTGTTTTACTTGTAGTTTTTGGTATTCCCTTGTGGAATTAAATTTGTAACTTTAGCAGTTTGATTTCCCAAGTTTATTTTACAAGATTTTTACTTTGCAATTTGATTTGAGATTTCGGTTTCTTCTACTCAATACATAAGTTCATGAATTATTCTTCTAAAATTATGATTTGTGTTCTTTCAAGCATGAGTAACTAAATCCACAACTAAGGTTCTGGGAACCATGAGCAATTAACAACATATGAATAATAACTAAGTAGTTCTTGACTAGTCTTGATGCATGTATTTGTGATTCTTTCGCTTAGAAGTCTTTTTAACGAATGCACGCGTTAGAACTTGGCTTGTTGCTACTTGCCAGACCAAGGAGGTAGTTAATAATAAAAGACTTATCAACAGAGGTTTAGTGTGACACTATCTAGTAGTATAATGTCAATTGGTGCGAGGGTGAAAACTAAGTCATAAATTGATGTGATGTCTAATCTGAGGTGAAAATA
Source organism: Solanum gracilifrons (assembly GCA_029582605.1). Lineage (NCBI taxonomy): Eukaryota > Viridiplantae > Streptophyta > Magnoliopsida > Solanales > Solanaceae > Solanum > Solanum gracilifrons. The sequence goes on from JAJOOH010001516.1 coordinate 49,105, forward strand.
AGGGTTAGTATATTATACACACGTAGCCGGACCAAGGAGTGGGGTGAAATTCTCTATTTGGCGGACCAAGCACTTAGGGATACATAACTTACCACTTTGCATGTGATACACTAGGAAATGATTACTATTATTAGGATTACCACGTTATAAGCTTATGGCGAACACATACACCCTTGTTTCTCTCTCTTACTGATAACAACAAAGTTCGAATCTTGCTCACTTGTTCCTCAACAATCAATCAGTTGTTTGTTACACAAACCCCCCCCCCCCCATACTTTCTTGTCTCGGAGATAAGTTGGCTAAACGAATATAATCATAAGTTAAGGTTAAGTCTAAACCATATTCCTTGTGGGATCAACCCCAACCTACAAGTTGAATTCCTTACTTGATAATGATCGCTTATACTTCTTTAGGGAGGTGTAATTTTAGCGTATCAAATTTTGGCGCTGCTACCGGGGAATAAGGCTTTTAGATTAAGTTGAACTACATTATTGAACTTTGGTGAATTATTTCCTAATTTTACTTTAATTTTTGTTTTTGTTTTCTACATGTTTCTACTCTACTGTATGTCAAGTACACGAACACAAGGCGAACCATTGACCCCATATGATCCAGAGTTGAACAAAACTTTGAGAAGGAGGAATAACCAAGGGGTCCAAGTAAATACAATCGGTGGGAATCTAGGTGATGGAGTTGAGTTGCAACCCCCTAGGGTTGTTAATGAGAATGCAGAGGTTCATGTATATCACTTACTTGGAGATTCATTGAGGGTGCAAAATTCGCCAGAACCAAGGCTGCAAGATAACTACAAGGTTGAGTTTAATAATTTTGAACCTGAAGGACCCATTGTTCTCCCTCCACTACCTTCGGGGCACACATTCATGGTGACTAGTATTTTGATGCAAATGCTTACAACGAGGGGTTTATTTTCTGGTATGGCTTTAGAAGATCCGCTTAGGCATATGGCCAAGTTGAGGAGTGTTTGTAAGAGTTGTGCGGGGTGATCGGAGTTGGATATGAATGTCATAGGGTTGAGAGTTTTCCCTCTATCATTGACCGGTGATGTTTCTGTGTGGTTGTTTGAGCTTCCATACAACTCTATTGATACATGGATCAATTGCACAAGGTGTTCATGGCCAAGTACTTTCCGTTGTCGAAGAAGTTGAACCACAAAGATAAACTCACCAACTTCGTGACACTACTTGGAGAGTTTGTGAGTACTTCGTGGGATAGGGTCACTGTATTCATTAGAAGTGTTGCGAACCACCACGTTGATAATGAGTCACTGAAAGAGTATTTATACAGAGGTCAAGATGACAATGGTAAGGCAGTGCTTGATACTATCGCTGAAGGATCATATGGTGAGTGCACTTTTGAGTAGATCACTGAGAAACTAGAGAAGATTTCCACAAACAATAAAGCATGGAGCACTCGAAAGTCTGACACTTGAATGAGCATATTTGCAGTTCAAGCTGCACTTAGTCAATCTACCGATGACATTGGTGAGTAGGTGGCCCAGATAAGGATATAACTTGGGTTGGTATTGAAGCATGTAAGTGGAGGTCCAAGAAAAGTAAATGCATTGAATTACTTGACCAGGAATCCACCACCAACGGAAAAGAAATGATATTCTGAGGAGGATGCTTACTTGGTGAATAATCAGACGGGGAGTTTCCTAGCCAACGCCCAAGGTTCCAACTCGGATATTTGGTGCCAAGAGCAAGAAAACCAAAGTCGGAACTATGGTAACTATAATCGAGAGGGTAAATATGCCCGCGATGGGAACTATAATAGCGGCAACAACTGCAATCGGAATAACTATGGTAATATGAACGCTAAAGTTGTGCCTTATGTTCCTCCCCAAATCGAGAATCTAGAAATAAGGAAGCTGGGCATACAATGTCATGGATTAAAGATATGATGCAGAAGATGATGAAGAGGTATGACTCGACCGATGATAAAGTGAAGGACATGCAAAACGACTTATCTGGAATCGGTCAAAAAGTTGATGCCCATGCAGTGTCGTTCAAGAAACTTTAGCAGCAGATGAAGCAGTTGTTCACTACAGTCAACCTACGTCAGCCTGGCACACTTCCTAGCAACACCATGCAGAATCCAAACAATGATGGGCATTGTATGGCCGTCGCTACTCGAGGGGGTAAGCATCCATTGATCCACCCATGCCGTCTAAGGTACAAATTGTAGTTGAGAAAGATGATGATGAGATTGAGGTTACTGGAGAGTCCAAGAATGCTACAGAGAAGGAAGCGGAGATAAACCAAAAAGGTGTCCCCTTGACTAGACCTCCACCTCCATTCCCACAGAGATTGGTAAAGAAGAATGAAGAAGGGAAATACCACAAGTTTATTACTATGTTGAAACAACTTTCCATCAATGTTCTGTTGATAGAAGCTTTGGAGTAAAATGCTTGAGGATGCAAAATTCATGAAAGATTTAGTGACTAAGAAGAGGGTTGTGAGTTTTGAAGATGATGATAGGTTGCAACATTATAGTGATATTGCTACTCGGTCGCTCGTGCAGCAGAAAGAGGATCCTGGTCCTTTCACGATTCCTTGTACCTTCGGGTTGTTGCATTTTGCGAAGGCGTTATGTGATTTGAGTGCTAGTATTAATCTGATCCCATTGTCCATTTATAAGAAATTGGGTTTAGGGATTCCAAAACCAACTGCGATGCGACTAGTCATGGCCGATAGAATGGTGAAGAGGCCCATTAGTATTATCCATGATGTACTTGTGAAAGTGGAGACGTTTATTTTTTAGGCAGATTTTATGATTCTAGATTGCGAGGTTGATTTTGAGGTTCCCATCATCTTAGGGAAACCATTCCTTATTACTGGATGCGCCTTGGTCGATATGGAAAAGGGGCACATGAAGTTCCAATTAAACATTGAAGAGGTAACTTTTAATACTTGTAGGTCCATAAAGCAGGAAATCGATCTCAAATCAGTGTCTGTGGTGATTCATATTGTGGACTGTGGTTCTAATGTGTCAATTAAAGAGAGGTTGGGCGTTGATGCACTGGCAGCGGTAATAATGAATTTTGAGGGTGATGGTATTGCTGACTAAGATGAATTGGTCGCCGCACTTGATATGTTTGCATTCCATTCCAAACCAAAGAAATTGGAGCTAGATTGATGAATCACGACCCTCCACCCGTAAAAACGTCTATTGAAGAGGCTCCAAAATTGGAGCTCAAGGCTCTACCATCATATTTGAGGTATGTATTCTTTGGGAGAGATGGTACTTTATCGGTCATTATTGCGGCTCTTTTGAATGCGGAACAAGTTGAGGCTTTGGTTTCTGTGTTGAAGAGGTTCAAGTGGTTTATTGGGTGGACTAATGCGGACATTATTGGGATTCACATTTGTTCTCATAAAATCCAACTCATGCCGGATCACAAGCCTAGTATCGAGCACCAAAAAAGACTAAATCCGCTTATGTTAGAGGTAGTGAAAAAGGAAATCATCAAGTGGTTGGATGCTGGAATTGTTTATCCCATTGTATATCGTAGTTAGGTGTGTGCTATTCAATGTGTGCCCAAGAAAGGTGGGATTACTATGGTACCTAATGTGAGTAATGAACGTTTTCCAATGCGGTCTGTGAATGGATGGAGAGAATGCATGTACTACGGAAATTGAATGTTTGGACAGAAAATGACCACTTCCCTATGCCATTCATGGATCAGATGTTGGACCACCTTGCTGTTAAGGGTTGGTATTGTTTTCTTGATGGTTATTCGGGTTATAATCAGATCTCCATAGCTCCGAAGGACCAAGAGAAGACCATATTCACTTGCCCTTATGGGACTTTTGCATTCAAACAAATGTCATTTGGGTGTGTAATGCTCCAGCTATCTTCGAGCGGTACATGATGTCAATATTTTTTGATATGGTGGAGGAAACTATTGAAGTATTTATGTATGATTTCTCTGTGGTAGGTGAGCCATTTGATGGTTGTTTGGATCATTTGGCGGAGGTACTTAAACGGTGCGAAGAGTGCACTCTTGTGCTCAATTGGGAAAAGTGCCACTTCATGGTGAAAGAGGAGATCGTGCTGGGTCATCAGATTTCTTAGAAGGGTATTGAGGTGGATAGAGTGAAAGTTGAGGTAATAGAAAATCTTCCACCACCTATCTTTGTTAAAGGTATTAGAAGTTTTCTTGGGAATGCATGCTTTTATAGGAGGTTTATCAAGGATTTCTTCAAAATTGCACACCCATTGTGCAAATTGCTCGAAAAAGAGAATAGGTTTGATTTTGATGATGCTTCTCTCAGAGCATTTGGAGATTTGAAGGAAAAGATAGTTTCCGCACCTATCATTATTTCACTGGATTGGCGGCAACCGTATGAAGTGATATGTGATGCTAGTGGAGTGGCGCTTTTTGAGGTATTGGGACAGAGGTGAGAGAAGATTCTTTAGCCAATTTACTATGCCAACAAAGCTCTAAACGTGGCCCAAAATAACTATACAGTGACTGAACATGAACTCTTTGCTAGGTTTTTTGCATTCGAGAAATTTCGATCCTACTTGCTTGGTACTAAGGTCGTAGTGCATACTGACCATTCTCCATTAAGATATTCGATGGCTAAGAAGGATTCAAAATCGAGGTTGATTAGATGGGTATTGTTGCTGTAAGAGTTCAATTTTGAGGTGAAAGACATAAAAGGGATAAAAAATAAAGTTGCCGATCATTTGTACATATTACAGGAGGAAGTTATGCTCAAGCTAGGAGATGGGGCTGAAATTAATTGTGTGTTTCCAGATGAACAGGTATTGGCGGCTTCTCATGATCATATTACTTGGTTCGTAGACTGCACTAACTTCTTGGCAAGTGATCTAGTTCCCCCGGATTTGTCTTTTCACCAAATGAAAAAGTTTATGAATGATGTGAATAAGTTCTTTTGGGATGAGCCTTATTTGTTTCCTATTTGTGCTGATGGGATTATTCGTAGTTGTGTGCCCGAGGTTGAGATAATGAGTATACTAAGGCATGTCATTCTTTGCATATTGGTGGGCATCATAGTGGTATTTAGACTGCGCATAAGATTTTGCAGTCTAGGTATTACTAGCCTACCATCCACCAATATGCTAATGATTTCGCCAAGTCTTGTGATCGTTGCCAAAGAGAAGGAGGAATTTCAAAGAGGGAAGAACTACTTATGCATTTGATTTTGGTGATTAAGTTGTTGGATGTATGAGGCATTGATTTTATGGGTCCATTTGTGAGTTGACATGGGATGAAGTATATTCTTATTGCGGTTGATTATGTGTCGAAATGGGTGGAAACAATTGGGCTTTCCAACAATGAAGGTAAAAGTGTCACCACAATCCTGAACAAGAATATCTTCTCCAGATTTGGTACACCTAGGGAGATTAACAGTGATGGAGATTCCTACTTATGCAATAAGTTGTTCAAGGCCTTGCTAGAGAAATATGGAGTCCATCACAATGTAGCCACTCCTTACCATCAGTAGTCTAGTGGGCAAGTTGTAGTGTCCAACAGAGAGATCAAGCAAATTCTTGCTAAGACTGTGAATGCAAATAGAACTGATGGGTCAAGGAGGTTTGATGATGCTCATGGGCCTATCGCACCACGTTCAAGACTCCCATAGGTATGTCCCCCTACCAACTCATATATGGGAAGTCTTGCTATTTTCCGGTAGAGCTAGAGCTTAAGGCTATGTGGGAACTAAGGAATTTGAATATGGATTGGGGCGCCACATCGAGTCAAAGAGTAAACGACGTGAATAAGCTTGATGAATTTCTCCTAAAAGCTTATGAAAGTTCAGCCTCGTACAAGTAAAAGATGAAGAAGTATCATGATCAAGAGATTGAAAACCATGAATTTGTTGTGGGTGATCTGGTGCCTCTATTCAATTCAAGGTTGCGCTTGTTTCCTGGAAAGCTCAAGTCCAAGTAGACCGGGCCATTGATAGTTACTAAAGTGCTCCCACATGGAGCAGTTGAGCTCGAGAATAAGGAGGGAACAAGGTTCAAGGTGAACGAGCAAAGGATCAAGGTCTACATGGGAAAAGAAGAGCGTGAGCAATAAGTGGTTGAGGCCTACTACCTTGATGAATTCTGAGTAATCAAGGGCATGCATCATGCCACGATGTTAAATGAAGGGCTGCTTGGGAGGCAACCCAAGATGTACAATCTAGCCAACGATAGGATTTTCTTTTCAATTTAGGAATTTTCTTTATTTATTTGAATTTTTGTAATCTTTTAGGTAGGTGTTTTATTTTTTTAGTAGTGTTGGTTAGATATAGCATAGGGTTCGTGTCTAAAAAGTGTCCAGAAAATGTAAAAAGAAAGGCTTAATGGTTTCTACATGTGTAGGGACAAACAACTGAATCTGCAGAAAACAGGTTGTGCAGAGGTCTACAGACTCCATCTATGGTCCATGGGTCCATCCACAGATTGTGAAAGGTATCCGTAGACCCCTAGGTAAGTCCTTAATTTTTCCAACTATAAGAATCACCTACGGACCGGACCTACAGTCTGTAGGTAGACCCACGGCCCGTAGACGGGGTTTCGTGGGTCAAAACCTATGGTTTGCCCGACCCGACTCAGACATTTTTAAAAATAAAACCCCTTATTTTAATATTTATCCCCCACATTCAAAACTCCCTCCCAATGGTTTCTAACCCTTTCCTCTCCCTAAATCACTCCATTAAGCTCCCAAATCCCACAGATTACTCCCCATGCACTTCCCCATATTCTCACATCACTCTTCCATTTCCCTAAATCCTTATCTACATTTCCATAGCGATTCCACTGTCCAGGTTCGGTGTCAAAGGCTTGTCAAAGGATCTAAGGATATCATTGCATCACACACTCATCCACTTCACTTGCTTGAAAGGTAAACGACTTCACCCTAACTCTGAATTCGTTGTGCATTGTTGTATTGCGAAGTCACGAAGTTGGAACTTGACCTTGGGTTGTTAGGAATGATAATCGTAGAATTAATTGTTGATTTGTATACTAGAATAACCGTTGGTATGATGGTATGCGCGTGTGTAAATTCTTAAAATTAATTGACTCAGATTAATAGATATAAATGGAAGGTTCGACTTAGGGTTCCTAGTTTGGTATGTTAAAATGAAGAAATTATGAATAATCGGAACCCTATGGATGACAAACTACCATACATTGTGTTGAAATGCATGATTAGATTTGGGTTGATGGTTTATGTTGTTGAAAAATTGGTTCCAACATTAGGTTGTCTGTTATCTAGCACAGACCTTACCTACGTGACCCCGCCCACAGATCGTAGGTCAATCTACAGACCGTAGGTCGGGTTTGTGGGTCTGTGGGTCTGTTGCATATAAAAAAATCTCACTAAGTTTGGAACCACGGATGTGGACTACGGTCTGTCGTTCCATCGATGGACCATTTTATATGTCTGTGGTTCCCATCAGAGACCTAACTTTTTGGGACCTCTATTCTACGGATGGGACCCACAAATCGTCGATGGCCACTGATGCTACTGTACATTTTTTTTTTAGTTTTTGTTTTGGTTCGTTCTTTAGTCTAAAATTATTTCGAGTGTGTTATTGGTTTGTTTTGGTACTAACTAAGCATCAATAGGTACCATGGCTCTCAAGATAACTCTGGTCTACGCCGCAAGGGTCATGTCCAATTCACTGGGAAAAATCATTCGGCTGATTAATGATGATACTAATGCGGAGAATGAAACCGTATATGTCCTACCCACTACTAGGACATCACCTACGGCTCCACGCACCACACAAAATCAATCCCGGCAGGTGGTTTTCGACGTAGTTACTGCCTCCCAATATGATGAGGAAGATACACTGATCGGTTCACCGGCTGGTTCTGAGTTCGCTTATGTTTCCTGCTCTGGCTCTGGCTTCACATCCGGTTCCAATTCTTATGGTGCCAACGCCTCATCCTCTGAGACTAATAGTGCAGAGGACATTCCAGTGCCTCCGATTATCGATCATGCACCAATTTCTGGGTAGCCCAATAGATGGTGCATGAGTGGCCAGTGGAAGATATACCGCGACTCCAGGATGCTGAATGAAAAAGAGAATATGGCTCTACTGATTACCGAGGAGCGCCAGGCACTCACATGAAGCATTCATACTATGCTCGAGATCCATACTCTCTTCTAGCAACATAGGTGCGAGTGGATGGCCCGTAGCCCAGGGTCCTACAAAGAGGAGATCGTCAGGGACTTTTATGTTTCCTACACAGCCACCCTCCGAGGTTTGATTGATAGATGGGCCAAGCTTGCCACCCAGGCTACACTCACAACTACAGTAGTTCATGGGTTCTTAGTTGATATATCGTAGACTACTATCCGTAGGTTCCTCTATGGCCCGAGCAACACTCTAGAAATCAGCACGGCCGAGTTTGATTATTGCTGGGACATCGTGAGGAGCAAAGCATTCATGAGGAATGCAGAGTAGAGGGAGACTCTATTACGGTGGTTGGTCCATCACCTTGCTACAGATGGATAGCGTGGGGAGTGGGTGTCAGCATCCCAGGCTTGGGCATAAAGAAGGCCACCCTGACATTTGTGGCCAAATTATTCCGGGTATTGGTATGGAATTGGGTGTCTCCTACGCAGGCAGACAAATGTGCTTATATGGGACCACACAGTCATGGTTGCATCTCTAGTTGCTGGATTTGAGATAGATTTTTCCCACATGTTGATTACGGAGATTCACGAGAGGGAGTTCAAGGCCACCACCACGTATCCCTTCCCATGACTCATTTTTCAACTATGTCGGGATGGTAGAGTACCACTTTGGCATTGTGACAAGCTGATGCAAGCGACAAAGACTCTGCACATGGGCTTGATTAGGGATGAGGCGAACGTAGTTGGACTGCGCAGAGAGCTGCTGATTGAGGTGCCGCCATTGAAAACGAACTTTGTTGATGATGTGGAGCAGATAAAGGGTGAGCAGCCTGCCCCTCCAGCCACTACTGAGGATTCCCCAACTTCCTATTCTCCAGCCTCCTGTCAGGCCCCTAGCGCCTCTAAAGCCACTCACTCTTCTGGGTCTTCTACCGTGCCTCTAGCCCGTGTTCAGAAGTTTGAGGCCTAGATAGCTACACTACTTCAACATATGCGGCCTTGGATGCAGCATGCGATTGTGGAGTCCGCGACTAGGGTTGAGTAGCGGATGGAGCAGATGATGGATCGAAAGGTTCAAGGGGTTCACCAGCGCCTTGATTCATTTGAGCTGCGTGTCTTGGAGTCACCAGAACCCACCACCGATGTTTCTGCCTTCCAGATGGAGTTAGCTAGTCTGTGGGCTGATCTTGAAGCCCTCCTCTGTAATGACTGGCAAAATGATAGGTTGAACTAGAGCCTTAACGTTTGTCTTAGTGTGACCTTAATTTGATGTCTAAGCAGTTTTAGAACTTAATTGAGCAACGAAAGAGTGTAGGGTACAAGTAAGGACCTATGCTAGCAAGATTGGGTGGAATAAACCATGTTCTTTAAGGGACTGTTTGGCCATGGGGGTTCTTGATCACCCAAAGGGTTTGGCGAGTCGCCCCTGGGCTATTGTGATCGCCTAGTGAGCTAGGTGCTGGACCAAAGGGCAAGATGAGTCCTAGCTCGCCAACCAACCTAGTCTGTCGCGCATTACCCTTTCTAGATCACCTAGTGGACTGCCAAATTTTGGAGCACACTACAAATTTGGGCGAGCTAAGGGTGCATTTGGCGAGTCGCCTAGTGCCCTTGGTGAGCCAAGAGGGACAAATGGGTGAGGTAAGTCGTGTAGGAGTGAAATTTTTAAGTTAAGACTTTACGGGTCCCTAGTTCTTTTCCAAAGTTGTATCCTCAATTAAGTCACTCCAAATAGAATTAAAAGAAGACCTATCTACTCTCAAAGATTTCTCTCTCTAAACTAAAGGAAGAAGAAATGAGACATTGAAGCTAGGGTTTGGTGATTCCAAGGTGGTCCCTCCTCAAATTGCTTAGGGATTCTAAGTAAAGGTATGGGAGTCTAGATCCTTGTCTAACTTTTCATTCAAGGAGCCAATTTCAAGGTGATTTCAAGTTATCAAATTCTCGGGTTTTACTCAAACTCATGGGTTCTTTGATCAAACATTGTCAAATGGGTTCTAATGACATATTATGATTGTAGTGGTGTTTAATTGGTGATTTATGATGACAATACTCTATGAACAAACGAAATCTCTGAATTCCTAAATTGTCCCTTTATGAAGTATGTTTGATGATTATGAATGCTTATGAATGAAGTATGTCTAAATTTCTTTGGGTTATTGAATTGTATCATTATCCATGTCTTAATTATGTTGGATTGTTGGTGAGTTGATGACTTGTGATCATGGCCTTGAAAGGGCAAGTTATGACATAGTTACATGTTGAGGTAGAATTGATCTTGAACTATTGATCAACTTGAAAGGTGGAGGTGTTTATTTAGTATGCATATTGGGGTATTGAATTAATGTATATATTGCTTGTACCCTACATGTGGAGGTTATTGTCTAATTGGGACGTGAATCATGTGTGTGATCTAAATGAATGAATGGCGATCATGTTTAGAAGCTAATTGTGTTAGGATTGAATGTTATCTCTCTATTAGCACTTGTAAATTATGATGATTTTGTGAAAGGCTATTCTCACATACACACAAACTTGAATGAAGAATGAATGAAGTGCAATGATAATATTAATGATGAAGTACTTATTGATAGACTATTCTCAATTGTACTCTAATGAATGATAATGATGTATTAATTGAAAGGATATTCTCGATCTTACACTAATGAATGATAATGGGATTCTTAGATGAAAGGTTATTCTCATCTGTGAATCTATGAGCTATCCAATGAATGAATGTTGGGGTTTGAGATGGATGCCCTTACGTGAGTTGAGGCGAGTTGTCTAGTAACAATCTTTTTTCCCTAAATGTAATGAATGTTAAATACTCTATGGGAATGTAGTCTATGCACCGAGAGGATATTGAATAAGATGGAAGCTCTCACGTGAGTTGAGGCGGGGTTTCTAGTAGCAATCTCTTGAGATGGATGCCCTCACGTGAGTTGAGATGGGGTATCTATCAGTAATCTCCTCATCTCTTAGCTATGTGTCCAAATAGGTCTAGATAGTGGATCCAGTTAAGCGAAATTCCGTTCTTCCTTAGGCAAGTTGACCACCCTCTACGGTGTGGGGTTACATGACACCGGATTCCATGATCAAGCTCTCATGGTCTATTTCTATTAAATATTTATTCTTATCATGTGAGATGTGCATTGTAGTTTCTTGAGAAGTTCCATGAAGTATGGGTAGTAGTATGGGATGCTATCCATACATGGCACGAGTAAGCTTCAAGAGGTCTATAATGAGTTCTCTAAGTCTTTAATGACTAATGAATGAAAGTCCTCTAAATGAAGCTAATAAAAAATGTTGATTTAAATGCCTAATGTAATGATGCATGTTCTACTTGGACTGTGTTATGAGTTACTTCCTTGTTATGACTTATTGTATTTGAATGAGCCTTGCCTATGGTAACTTCAAGGGAGTACTTATTGTGAGTAGTAGTATGGGATGCTACTTGCACATTACACAAATATGACTTAGGGGTTGTGTTAGGTGATGGTCCTTATGTGATGAAATAACTTGTTAAAGGTTTACATGCTGGGATTGTTCTAATGTGGATAAATGACTTGTATAATGATGTGGTTGTACCTTATGCCTCTCTTACTTGTGTTCATGACATTTTATCAAAATGGCATAAAAGCATGACTTTCACACAAAAATGTTTTTTTTAAGCATGTTTTTGCATATCTATCATACCTAGTGCTTAATTGTGCTAACCCATATTTTTCTTTACCTTTATAAACTGTAGGGATTGGTACTCAATTTGATTCTCCCTAGTGAAATCTTGGATTAGAGTTCTTCCAAGACATCTTTTGGTATGTCCTCATAGATCGAGGACAAGGACTTTTAATGTTTTTAGTTCTTTCATGTTTTAAGATTTTTGTTAAGACTTCGATTGTAAAGGGCCGTGTCCCTACTTTAGTTTTCAAGTATTGTTTAGATGGCCATGTGCGACTTAGACTTCCACTATGTCTTCCATAAGATTTTTTAATGATTATTTTGGATTGTTTGGTTTTAAATAAGCTTTAGATTCTGCACTATTTCTATATATCGAATGTTAAGAATGCTAAGAGGCTTGTACGAGATCCCTTCGGGGTCAAGTACTCCGGCAACTTCTAGGGTATAGGCTCGGGTCGTTACAAACTTGGTATCAGAGCATAAGATTTTGGAAATGGTTTTTAGGGTTGATGTCTTACAAGCCACGTGTAGTAGAGTCTTGTTCATCTGTGTGAGTCGCGACACATCTATGAGCAAGAGGCTATAGGACGTTAGGAATTTACACTTCTTTCATATTCTTGGAGTAGTGACTTAGACTTTAGCTATTTAAGTGTCATTTTCCTAACCTTTCTCTTGTGTTTACAGGAGATGAATTCAATGGCTAACCCAAGAAGTATGGAAGAGGAGAATGTGAATAAAGGAGTTCCTCCCCAAGGTCTACAAGGTGACCAAGTTCCTCAAGTCAATCAAGGAAATTAAGTTTCGGTCGATCCCTCGGCCATGACCAATGAAGAAATTAGATCGGCTTTTCTAATCTTAGCCCAAGCCATGATTGCCCAAGCTAATACGGATGTAGGGCCTAGGGTGAATGCTAATGTCAGTTCTATGGCTTCTAGATTGAGGGATTTTTTTAGAATGAATCCACCCGAGTTTCTAGGTTCCAAAGTAGAAGAAGATGCCCAAAGGTTTGTTGATGAGGTTTACAAGATACGTAGTGCAATGGGGGTGTCTTCGGAGGAGAAGGTGGAGTTAGCCGCCTACCAACTAAAAGATGTGGCTCAAGCTTGGTATGAACAATGGAAGGGTGAGAGGCCTAGAGGAGCGGGTCCCATAGATTGGGAGGTATTCAAAGAGGTATTTCTTGATAGGTTTTTCCCCTTAGAGTTAAGGGAACAAAAAATGGTAGAATTCATGAACCTCTGTCCAGGATGTATGAGTGTGTTCACCCAACTAGCCAAATATGCTCCAACCTTAGTGTCAAATTCTAGGGCTAGAATGAATAAGTTTTTGATGGTAGTGTCCGGTTTGGTGGAAGAAGAATGTCGTACAACAATGCTCTATAATGACAGTGATATATCAAGGCTCATGGTATATGCTTAATAAATTGAGGAGACGAAACTTAAGAAAATGAATAATGAGGTAAACAGTGCTAGGTCGAAAGAACAAGTTCAACCAAGGTCTCAAAAGAGGTTCTACAACAAAGGGTCCCCAGTGGTCAACAATGATAGGGTATCTAACCCTACTTCCCAAGGAGGAAAAGGAAGTGGTTCTTCATTTAAAAGATCTATATGTCCGAAGTGTGGGAAGCAACATTTGGATAAGTTCCTTGTCAGTACCAATGGTTGCTTTGGGTGTGGGAAGAAGGGTCATAGGATGAGAGATTGTCGAACGCTAATGGATAAAGGGAGAGAGACCAACCAACCTTCTTATGTTGGCCCAGATCCTAATGCTCCAAAGAAGAACCATTTTTATGCACTTCAAGCCATAGGGGGAAAATGTGCTAATCCGGACGATGGTACCGAAAATTTATAGTTCTTTTTTGTTGTATTGAAGTTCCTATGATGTTTTCATGGTTAGTGTTAGTTGGGTTTTATCCTAAGTTGGGGATAGTATGTTGAATAGTAAGGTTGTTGAGAGTTGTGATATCCTTATCTCTTTCATTCTATTCTTATTCAAGCTTGAGACCAAGAGTTCCTAGTAGATTGTTTCATGTTTTGGAGTCATGTGTGAAAATGAGTTTCCATGGCCACCTTATGTTATGCATGTTCTAGTTGAACTCTTGTTTATATAAGGAAATGAGTTTTCATGAATTGTGTTCCTCATAATGATGTGCATTTAGTATGAGTTGTCTATATGCTTCATGAGGTTGATTATGGAACATGCCTAAATGTGTTTTTATGAAGAGTTGCATAATGTGCTTAATGATGTTATGATGAACATGATCTGAGTTGGAGAAGGAAGTTCCTCCAATGAAATGAGAAATGTTGTTGTTTTGGTTCATAATGAGTTTGTAGATGTAGTTCCTACCTTCTTGTTTTGCCTTGAGCTTTTCGATGTGGAGTTAATGTTTCATCCTACTTTTTTGCATTGTTTATAATGTTGCATACATGATGGGCTGCTAGTCTTGAGTAGTTTCCCTTAATGTGTTTAAAGTGTCCTTCGAGGACGGATGTTTCTAAGTGGGGGATAATGTAATGACTCGCAAAATGATAGGTTGAACTAAAGCCTTAATATTTGGGTTAATGTGACCTTAAGTAGATGTTTAGGCTGTTTTAGAACTTAATTGATCAAGGAAGGAATCTAGGGTGCAAGTAAGGACATATGCTAGCAAGATTGGGTGGAATAAACCATGTTCTTTGAGGGACTGTTTGGCGATCGGGGTTCTTGATCGTACAAAGGGTTTTGTGAGTCACCCTTGGAATTTTATAATCGCCTAGTGAGCTTCCTTATTGGCCTAGGTGTTGGACCAAAGGGCGAGATGAGTCCTAGCTCACCAACCAACTTAGCATTGACCCGTCTAGATCTCTTAGTGGACTGCCCAATTTGGGAGCTCACTGGAAATTTGGGCGAGGCAAGGGTCCCCTTGGCGAGGTAAGTCGTGAAGGAGTGGAATTTCTAAGTTAAGACTTTAAGGGTCCCTAGTTCTTTTCCAAAGTTGTGTCCTCAATATGCTATTCCTTTCCTAGCAACTATATAACCCATTTTAGACTTAAATCCTTTCAATTAAGTCACTCCAAATAGAATTAAAAGAAGACCTATCTACTCTCAATGATTTCTCTCTCTAAACTCATGGAAGAAGAAGGGAGCCATAGAAGCTATGGTTTGGTGATTCCAAGCTGGTTATTCCTCAAATTGCTTGGGGATTCTTAGTAAAGGTATGGTAGTCTTAATCCTTGTCTAACTTTTCACTCAAGGAGCCAATTTCAAGGTGATTTCAAGTTATCAAAAATCTAGGGTTTTACTCAATCTCATGGGTTCTTTCATCATATATTTTTTAATGGATTCTAATGACATATTATGATTGTAGTGGTGTTTATTATGAGAATAATCTATGAACCCATGAATTTTCTCAATTCTTATATTGTGCCTTTACGAAATGGGTTTGATGATTATTAATGCTTATGAATGAAGTACATCTAAATTGCTTTGGGTTATTGAATTGTATCATTATCCATGTCTTAATTATGGTGGATTGTTGGTAAGTTGATGACTTCTGATCATGGCCTTGAGAGAGCAAGTTATGACCTAATTACATGTTGAGGTAGAATTGAGCTTGAACTATTGATCAAATTGAAAGGTGGAGGTGTTTATTTACTATGTATATTGGGGTATTAAATTGATATATATATTCCTTGGACCCTATAGGTGGAGGTTAATAATTAATTGGGATATGGAGCATGTGTGTGATATAAATGAATGAATGACGATCATGTTAAGAAGCTAATTGTTTTAGGGTTGAATGTTATATCTCTATTAACACTAGTAAATGATGATGATTATGTGAAAGTCTATTCTCACTTACACACACACTTGAATGAAGTTCAATGGTAATGTTAATGATGAAGTACTTATTGAAAGGCAATTCTCAATTGTTCTCTAATGAATGATAATGATGTATTGATTGGCAGGATATTATTGGTCTTACACTAATGATCGATAATGGGATTCTTAGATGAAAGCCTATTCTCATCTTTGAATCTATGAGCTATACAATGAATGAATGTTGGGTTTGAGATGGATTCCCGCACGTGAGCTGAGGCAGAGTGTCTAGTAACAATCTTTTATCCCTAAATTTAATGAATGTTTAATACTTTATCGGAATGTAGGCTAAGCACCGAGAGACTATGAATGAGATGGAAGATCTCATGTGAGTTGAGGCAGGGTTTCTAGTAGCTATCTATGGAGATGGATGCCCTCAGGTGAGTTGAGGTGTGGTATCTAGTAGCAATCTCCTTGTCCCTTAATTATGTGCCAACATTGGTCTGGCTAGTGGATCCACGTATGCTAAAGACCGGTCTTCCTTAGGCAAGTAGACCACCTTCTACGGTGTGGGGTTACATGACACTGGATTCAATGAACTAGCTCTCATGGTCTATTTCGGTTAAACACTTATTCCAATATGTGAGATGTGCATTGTAGTATCTTGGGAAGTTCTAGGAAGTGTGGGTTGTAGTATGATATGCTATCTATACATGGCACGAGTAGGCTTCAAGAGGGCTATAATGAGTTCTCTAAGACTTAATGACTAATGAATGAAAGTTCTGTAAATGAAGCTAATAAGGAATATTGATTTGAATGCCTAATGTAATGATGCACGTTCTACTTGGACTGTGTTATAAGTTACTTCCTTGTTATGACTTATTGTATTTGAATGTGCCTTGCCTATGGTTACTTCAAGGGAGTACTTAGTGTGAGTAGTAGTATGGGATACTACTTGAACATTGCACAAGTATGACTTAGGGGTTGTCTTAGGTGATGGTCCTTATGTGATGAAATAACTTGTTAAAGGTTTACTTGTTGGGATTGTTGTAATGTGGATAAATGACTTGTATAATGATGTGGTTGTATCTTATGCCTCTCTTACTTATGTTCATGATATTTTATCAAAATGGCATAAAAGCATGACTTTCACACAAAAATGTTCGTTTTAAGCATGTTTTTGCATGGCTATCATACATAGTGCTTAATTGTGCTAACCCATATTTTCCTTTGCCTTTATGAACTGTAGGGATTGGTACTCAATATGATTCTCCCTAGCAAAAGCTTGGATTAGAGTTCTTCTAAGACATCTTTTGTTATGTCCTCATAGATCGAGGACAAGAACTTTGTATTTTTCTGGTTCTTGCATATTTTAAGACTTTTGTTAAGACTTCGATTGTTAAGGGTCGTGTCCCTTCTTTAGTTTTCAAGTATTGTTTAGATGGCCATGTGAGACTTAGACTTCCGTTGTGTCTTC
Organism: Solanum gracilifrons; assembly: GCA_029582605.1. Taxonomy (NCBI): domain Eukaryota; kingdom Viridiplantae; phylum Streptophyta; class Magnoliopsida; order Solanales; family Solanaceae; genus Solanum; species Solanum gracilifrons. The sequence goes on from JAJOOH010001516.1 coordinate 66,186, forward strand.
CATAAGATTTTTTAATGAGTATTTTGGATTGTTTGGTTTTAAATAAGATTTAAATTCCACACTATTTCTATGTATCGCATGTTAAGAATGCTAAAAGGCTTGTACGAGACCCTTTTGGGGTCAAGTACGCCGGTAACTTCCAGGGTATAGGCTCGGGTTATTACAACCTCGCTCCACCTGAGACTGAGTTTGAGTATGAGTCAATTCAGACAACACCGGTTGATGATACGATTTTAGATGCACTTTTCGGAGATGAGATGCCACCACCTGCTTCTTCGTTGTGCTGGGAAGCGCCCCTGCTCCAGTCGGGCTTCTGAAGACACTGAGGCTGAGAGAGCTTGCAAGAGGGAGCGCCAGTAGTTTGAGGAGGCTCGAAGGGCATCTGCAGTTGATTAGGATACATGCCAACAACGGGCTAGGGACATTGGTGTTGGTGCCTCTAGTAGTGTGAGTACCACTGATGGTGCGGTGAGAGTAGATATTAGCACTACTGAGGGTGTTGAGACTGTTGATGCGGGGACTACTGAGGGTGACCCGATTGTTGATCCAGTGGGTTCTGGGAAATCGGACCCACTCATTTGTTGATAAGTCTTCGGTGCAATGCGCCACAGGTTTGATTCACCCTATCCTTTATATTTTTACTTTTTGTGCCTTGGGGACAATGACACAATATATTGTTGGGGGTGGGGTAAATGAATTGTGAGTCATAGGGTGAAGTCTGAGTAACCCAACTCATAATCCTATCTTGGGGTTTTCTTGCCTGTGTTCTTTTTCCCCAAGAGACTCTTTTTAATTTCTGTTGAACCGGCATGTGTTAGGATTGTATTTCTAGAAGCATGAGAAAGAATGAAGCACGATGGCATAATTAAGAAAGAAAAATGACACCCATAAAAAAGTTGTGATATGTGCTAATATTTGTAGGGTAGAATGAGTTGAATCTGTTGGCTCTTAGTATGACATGATAAAGAACCAATTTGATCTCATGACTTAGCTAAAAACTTGAACTCGGTAATCTGATAATTTGATAATGAAACAATGTGCCAAGAGTGTCTGAGAAAAGTTGAAAGGTTCAGACAGTTTGTACCAATCTAGAACTTGCCCCGTTAGTCCTGCTAAGATTATCTAGGCTAGAAGCTGGGAAGCGATCATAATCCATTGTTCAAATTAGTCCACACAAGCCTTAAATGATCCCACCAAATGAAATCAATATTCCCTTTGATCCAAATATTTGACCCTAAAATAGACTATTTCTTTTGACTCACCTAACTCACCTTCCCTTAAAATAAGTGATTTTGCCCCGGTCCCTTTTTCGACATGTGCACCTCGACTTATGCCAAAAGACTAAGTTGAGGGTGGCTAATGCAAAAAAGTGACCTCAATCTTGGCCCTGGTCCGACATGGGATATTGTGCATCTCAACTTATGGAAAATCCATAAGTTTAGGGTGGCTAGGAAAGAGGAAATCGAAAGAAAAAATGGGTATGAAAAGAGTTTGGTGTTGAAAAGAGAAAAAGAAAGAGATAGAAGAGGATGTGACTTTGTGCCAAAGAAACAAAAGATGCTAAATAAAAGTGCTGAAAAATAAAGTGAAAGAAAAAGAAGGTGAAAAATAAGAGCCACAAATTCATAAGTCACATCCATGTTGAAAAGATTCAAAGGAAAGAGAGTAAAAAGGAAGGATGTCAAAAATAGGGATAAAAGAGGTAAAAAGCCAAATGTAATTTCAAGGAAGGCAGAAACTCACTAAAAAATTACCCAAATGTACCAAACCTGACTCTTAGCCTACGTTACAAGCTATAAAAGTCCTATAGTGATCCTAGCAACAAGTTTGGAAAGTCTTAAGCAGTGAAAATAAGGCAAGCCTATATATGGCATTGAGCACTAACTCTACTTGAAGTCATTTCTGAGAGTAAGTGTTGAATGAATCCTTAAAATCTAAATTCTTATTTTCTGTGTGAAAAGTATTTCGTTTGAAGTGAGGGCACTAGTTACATTGTTAGAGGATTGGTACATTGGTGATTCAGAAAAAGTGTATGTTGTGTATCTATTGGTCGATCTTTGTCATAATTTGATTCACATGAGTTAGGTTGTTGAGTCTAAGAGAAACGATTTTCACTAGAAAAGGGAGTTGGGATAGAAAGCCATGTGATTGCTTGAGCTTGAATGTATGCTTCTACACAAGTGTCGTTTAGAGTCTTAGTGCGTCGCTTGAGGACAAACAACGAGTTTAAGTTGTGGATGTTGATATACCGTGTGTTTATGGTATTTTTAATACATTTCACCTAAGAGTTGTTTGTGTCTAGGTCCATTTTGTATTGGAATTAATGTTTATGGTGTCATATATGCAGGAAATAGGCTTGGACAAGGTCGAGAGAGATGACAATTGAATTTCTGCGGAAGGAGCCACCCACGAACGTGACCTATGGACCGTAGGTCCAGTCACGGTGCATCGTAATATGCTTGGATTGATCATCAGGGAAGTCTGACTAAGGGTGGAACCACGGAAACCATTGATGAAGCGTAAGTCAATCCACGAGCCATCTTGCACGTCCCTTGTTTGTATCAGAGATTTGGAGTTCCAGTACCTGATGAAACGTTCTAAGTGTGGAGCCACGGAAGGGGACTTCCATCATTTGTGTCTGAAAGCTGAAGGTTCGAGCTTCTGAGATAAAAGTCTAAGTCCGGAGCTATGGAAGGGACCTACAGACCGTAGTTCTATCCACGGTCCATTGGTCAGTCTCGTCGATCGAAACTGCTTCCAGCAGTTTATTTCCTTATTTCGTTTCCTTTTTGTTTAGGACAAGTTTTTCTATAAATAGGGTATGAAACCTCATTTTTGAGGGTTAGACATTATTGTTTTACTTCTAGTTTTTGGTATTCTTTTGTGGAATTCACTTTGCAAATTTAGCAATTTGATTTCCCAAGTTCGCTTTACAAGATTTTTACTTTGCAATTTGATTCGAGATTTCGGGTTTCTTCTACTCAATACGTAAGTTCATGAATTCTTCTTCTAAAATTATGAATTGTGTTCTTTTAAGCATGATTAACTAAATCCACAACTAGGGTTGTGGGAACCATAAATCATATCTAATCACAATATTCATAGTATAATTAGATATGATTACAAAATGTACATAATCATATCTAATCATAATATTCATAGCATAATCATAGGTAGAGATCTTTAGGGATCTTAGAGATATTTAGGGATATTTTCTGATTTTATTTCCTTAGATAGATTTACTTGTACACCTATAAATAGCTCTTATTCTTGGAATAATACTACAACGAAATTGATTCATTGGCTCTGTACTTTACATGGTATCAGAGCGGGTAATACTGCTTTGTTTGAGTTAGATTAGAACTTCTCCGATATACAAATACCAGACTTCGGTGGTCAGAGGAGAAGAGCGTGAGACTCACACGCCAAGAAAGTTACAGGAGACATTGTAGATCTTAAAGCACGTGAAGGTGCGTACGTGGATCTATCTTGGTCTGATTTTCTGTTACAATTTCGGCTTGACATTTCTGGACGATTTGTGGTGGTCCTCTAATCATCAGACCATATGTTGGAGAAGAAAATCCTTGTAATAGAATCTGTGCACTCTCATTGGTCAGGTTTGACACTTCTCTGTTTATTGGTATTTAGTCTTTCATTCTGATATATGATTGGAGACTGTTTACAAAGTGCAACAGTAAGTTGAATGATTGCTCCACAATTTGTGAACTTGATATTGTTTTGGAGGCTATCTGCTGCTCATTTGGAAAATTGTTTTGAAGTGCAATTTCAAGTTTGGTTGTCAACCTTAAGATTTTGTCTGCCTTTTTGCTACTGTTTGTCTTTCCTTTTGGGTATAGTGTGACTTTCAGATATAGCCTACTTGGAATGTTCTATTGGTTTCAACATCAATTTGATCTGATACAGTGAGCACTTTAGTTGGGAAAAATAAAATAAAAATATGACTGATCAAAGTGAGGTGGTTCCTGCTTCTAGTCCATTTTCTGACAAAATGGTTTTGATTTCGGTAGATGAGTTCTCTGAATTCTCTCAGTATAAGAAATTATTGAAGGAATCCACTTCGGTTAAAGCTTTTTCCAAGTTCCATAAAGCATGTCTTATCACCTCTTCAAATAAATGGGTGATTGATTCAGGTGCCACCAATCATATGACAGGTAATCCTAATATTTTTTCTAATTTTCAGCCACACAAAGTACCCTCTCTAGTTACAGTAGCTGATGGATCAACCTGTAACATCGTTGGATCTGGAACTGTTAAACCTACCTCCTCTATTACCTTGTCATCTGTATTAAGTCTACCAAAATTGGCCTTTAATCTGATTTCTGTTAGTAAAGTTACTAGAGACCTTCATTGTTATATCACTTTCTTTCCCGATTATTGTTTGTTTCGTGATCTTACTACAAATCACGTTATTGGTAAAGGGCATGTATCTGATGATCTATATATCCTTGATGAATGGGAATCTCGATTTGTTGCCTGCTCAAGTGTCGTATCTCCATTTGAAGCACATTGTCGATTAGGACATCCTTTTCTACCTTTGTTGAAAAAGCTTTGTCCTCAGTTTCAGCATATTTCCTCATTGGAATGTGAGTCATGTAAATTTACAAAGCACCATCGCATCTCACTAGGTCCAAGGGTTAATAATCGAGTTGAGTCTGCTTTTGAGTTAGTACATTCAGATGTTTGGGGACCATGTCCCGTTGTTTCTAAAATTGGGCATAAATATTTTGTTACTTTTGTGGATGATTTTTCTCGAATGACTTGGATTTACTTTATGAAGAGTCGATCTGAAGTGTTTACTCACTTTACTGCCTTCTGCGCTGAAGTCAAAACTCAATTTGGTGCCTCATTTAGGATTCTAAGGAGTGATAATGCTAAAGAATATATGTCAGAATTATTTCGGTCTTACATGAGAAAGCACGGTATTTTTCATCAGTCTTCATGTGTTGATACACCTTCCCAAAATGGAGTTGTTGAAAGGAAGAATAGGCATCGACTTGAGATAGCTCGGGCACTTTTGTTCCAATTGAAAGTCCCCAAACAATTTTGGGCTGATGCAGTCGCTACAGCTTGTTTTCTGATCAATCGTATGCCGTCGACTGTGTTGGCAGGTAATATGCCTTATAGTGTTCTATTTCCAAACAAATCACTATTTCCGGTGGAACCTAAGGTGTTTGGAAGCACATGTTATGTTCGAGATGTTCAACCATCTGTTACTAAATTGGATCCAAAGGCGTTAAAATGTGTTTTCTTGGGCTATTCTCGACTTCAGAAAGGGTATCGGTGTTATTCTGTTGAGCTTGGCAAATACCTAGTGTCAAATGATGTGGTATTTTCAGAGCCTACACCATTCTTCTATGCACCTCCCATTTCTACAAGTGAGGTGGAGGAAGATGAGTGGTTGATATATCAGGTTACTCATGCTATAACAAAACAATCAGATGACGTTGTTCTTCCATTTTCCAGTTCATTCATTGAGAATCGGTCAACTATTATGCCTTCAGAAACTGCTTCATCTGTTCCAACAAGATTGCCAATTGTTCAAGTTTACTCGAGGAGGAGAGGTAATGATGATACTTATCCTACATCTCCTTCTTGAGTAAACTTGAACAATAGGAAATCTTGTTGGAACGGATGAAGCAGTTTCTGAAGGCATAATAGTTGACTGATTCTCAATGAATGAACTGGAAGATGGAAGAACAACGTCATCTGATTGTTTTGTTACAGCATGAGTAACCTGATAGATCAACCACTCATCTTATGAAATTTAACTAAGTAATTCTTGACTAGTGTTGATGCATGTATTGGTAATTCTATCGCTTAGAAGACTTTTTAATGAGTGCACACGTTAGAACTCGCCTTGTTACTACTTGTCAGACCTATGAGTTAGTTAATAAGAAAAGAATTATCAAAACAGATTTAGTGTGATACTATCTAATAGTCTAATGACAATTGGTGTGAGGGTGAAAACTAAGCCATACATTGATGTGATGTCTAATCTGAGGTAAAGGTAAGGGTTAGTAAATTATACACACGTAGCCGGACCAAGGTGCGGGGTGAAATTCTCTATTTGGCTGACCAAGCACTTAGGGATACATAATTTACCACTTTGCATGTGATACTCTAGTAAAGGTTTACTATTTTTAGGATTACCGTGTTATGAGCTTATGGGGAACACACACACCCTAGTTTATCTCTCTTATTGATAACCACAAAGTTCGAATCTTGCTCACTTGTTACTCAACATTCAATCAGTTATTTGTTACACAAAACTCCCCCTTTACTTTCTTGTCTCGGAAATAAGTTGGCTAAGCGAATATAATCATAAGTTAAGGTCAAGTCTAAACCATATTCCTCGTGGGATAGACCCCAACCTGCAAGTTGGGTTCTTTACTTGATAATGATAACTTATACTTGTTTAGGGAGGTGTAATTTGAGCGTACCAGAAGCATATAGGCAACTCATACTAAATGCACATCAACATGAGGAGGACAAATCATAAAAACTTATTTTATAATTTAAACATGAATTCATCAATAACATGCATATCATAAGGAGACCATGGAAAGATATAATCACGCATTACTCCAAAACACGAAACAAGCTACAAGGAACTCTTGGTCTCAAGCTTAAATAAGAATAGAAGAAGAATATAAGGATATCAGAAGTCTCAGCAACCTTACTTTCTAACCATACCATCTCCCCCTTGGGAGTAAACCTATACTAAGGCCATCATTAAAATAACATAGGAACCTCAATACAACATTCAAAACTATAAGGAACTATCACATACGTGTGCCTTCATCCGGAAGGGCTCTTTTTTGTCCTCTCTAGACCGAAGTTCATAAAAACAACCATAATTTGGAGGAATAGGAACCGTACCATAATTAGAACCTTGCTTGGCAGCTCTTCCCATTGCCGAAAGTGTAGGGAAATCTTTCACTTTATCATCATTCTTTCAATAACCATAACACCGATTTGTACGGGCTAGGCACTTTCCTAAGTGTTTCTTTCCACATTTGGTGCAAGTAGGTTAAGGAAATGGAGACCCATTACCTTTCTCTTGGTTAACCCTGGGAGTACTTGAAGAATCTTGGTTAGAAGCACTGTTTTTGAATCTTGGTTGACCTTGCTCATCAGACCTAGTTGTCTTCATCTCCTTATTCTTTCTCTTAAGTTTGGACTCCTCAATTTGTTGAGCAAACACCATAAGCCTAGAGATATTCATGTCATCATGGAGCATTGTCGTACGACATTCTTCCTCTACTAAGTCGAACACACCCGTCACATATGGTAAATTTCAAAGAATACTCTTGAACATTCATGCTACCTTGCCTAAGGTTGATAAACTCTTCCATCTTAACCTCCCTCTTCTCTTGAGAAAAGAACCTATCGAGGAATGCTTTCTTAAACAACTCCCAATCTATGAGACTCGCTCCTACCAGCCTATTGCTCTTCCATTGAGTAAACAAAACTTGGGAAACATACTTCAATTGATAAGCGGATAGTTCTGGTTTTTATATAGAAGTCACGCCCATAGCATTAACTACCTTATACACCTCATCCACAAACTCTTAGGGATCCTCTCCCACATTATAACCTAGAAACACTAGAGGATTCATCCTGATAAGTCCCTCAACCTAGAAGCCATAGTGTTCACATTAGGGTTCAAATGAGTCTCAACACCCCTAGTGGCTTGAGCCATCATCGATTGGGCTGGAGTAGTTGCGACTTGAGCCATCATTAGAAGAGCTGACCTAACTTCTTTATTGGACATGGCCAGAGGATCAATCAGAACTTGATTTTCTTAAGGAACCTGGTTACCTTGTGGACCTTAGGGAGGAACTCCCTCATTCACAATCTCGTCTTGCATCCTTCTTGTGTTCACCCTTCTTGTATTCATATCCTATAAACATAATAAAAGGTTTAGGAAAAGGACTTCATAGAGTTAAAACTCTAAGGCACGAGTTAAGAGTAATGAAGAAAGTGAAATTTCCTAACATCATATAGCCTTTCATTCATAAATGCGGTGCGCTTCACACTCATGAACAAGACTCTACTAGATATGGCTTGTGAGACATCAACCCTAAAAACCATCCCAAAATTTTGTGTTCTGATACCATGTTTGTCACGATCCAAGCCTACACCCCGGATGTGACACGGTGCATAACACTCCGAAAAGCCTCATACAAGACTCATAGCATATAATCACATAACAACATAGGAAATAGTGCAGACTTTAAAACTTTTAATCCAAACAATCTAAAGCCTTCATTTAAAATAGCGGAAGTCTAGACATAGTCTCACATGGCCATCTAATACAATCGAGGTCTCAAAATAGGGTCACAGCCCTTTACAATAGAAACTCTAAAAAGAAGTATCTACTACAATGAAATACATGAAACATCAATAAAGTACTTGTCCTCGGATCCATGAGCACAAACCACAAGCCTTGGAAGAAATCAATTCAAGCTTCAACTAGAATGGATCACTTCAAATGCCGGAACCTACACTTTGTAGTAAAAATATAATATATATGGGTTAGCACACAACAATGTACTAAGTATGACAGCCATGTCAAAAATCATGCTTAAAAAGGATATTTTGGTTGAAAACCATGCATATGTCAAGGTTAATAAACCTTTATGAACCTTAGTATAAAAGGCATAACATACAACATATTCAACATATAAGCCATTACAACACATTAGTAGCTTCACCTTAAGTAACCCTAACCTATACTTGTGCAATATAAGTATAGCATCCCATACTACTACTCCTACTAATTACCACTTTGAGGCCACCATAGATGAACTTACCATTATTCATACTCACCTTTAGTCAATACTCATGCATAAGAATAATTCACATTTAGTAAGTCATGACAAGGAAAGTAACTCATAATACAATCCAATTTAAGCATTCTTCATCACATTAAGCCTTTAAGTCAACATTCTAATTTAACATCATTATGAACACATTCTTTTCATTAGACATTAGAACATTAGAGAAACATACCATAGCCTATCAAAGCCTACTCGTGCAATGCATGGATGGCATTCCATACTACCACCCACACTTCATAGAACCTCTCAAGTAACCGTAGCACATAACTAACATGATGGGAATAAGCATTAACCAACATAGACCATGTAAGCAACTCATGAAATCTGGTGTATATCCCACACCGTAAAGGGTTGGTCTACTTGCCTAAGGTAGGACCGGTAACATTTTAGCTTAGATGGATCCACTAGCCAATATCCTATGTGGGAACACAATTATGGGATAAGGAAGATGTTCATTGAAACCTGGTGTAAACATGGGGTGGCTTCCATCTTACCACATCTAATCGGTGCTAAGCTTATATTACCATAGAGTAGTTCATTCACATTAAAATTATTACACATGAGAGGGTGCCATTGGCCTACCGACCCAAAGTACCGATTAACCCATGAAAGGGCGCCCTAAGCCTACAAATTCAAGGTACATTAGTTAACACATGAAAGGGCACCATAAGCCTACAAATTCAAGGTACATTAGTTAACACATGAAAGGGAGCGATAACACTACCTATTCACGGTACATTATTAGGAAAGCTCATTGAATCCTCATTAAAGGGTTCCATAAGCTTATCGATTCAAGGTTCATCAATAACATTAATGGAACGGTGGTGCCATAAGCCTAGCGATCCCAAGTTTCATTAATATAATTTATGGAAGGGTGCCATAATCCTACTGATCCCAAGGTTCATTGTAAATATGCAAGAAAGGGTGCCATTAGCCTACCAATCCAAGACACATCATTAGAAAAGGTCGTAGACTCATCATGAAAGGTCTACCAACATTAGGTCTACCAATTCAAGACAAAGACAAGAATACTTCATTAATCAAGATAAATTAGGTACACAAGAAGAGGATGCCCTAAGCCTGCCAATTCAAGATGCAACATTACATGGAAGAAACCTTTCACATATATCATCATCATTCATAAGTGTATAATTGAGAATATCCTTTCAATAACAACACAATTTCATTGTAGACATGATCACATTACTTTCATTGAAATCACAAAGCATTTTCATAACATCATGATCATACATCAATCCTTCATACTTTGTCCTTCAAGGCCATGAATCACAATTCACAAAAATACCTAGAATACTATAATTTAGGAATGTATTATGACATAATTCAATATACTAAATCAACATAGACTTAATCTCTTCACATGCTTCCATAATCAATCAATCCCAAATCCCAAATTCACAATTTAGTATTTTGGGGGAATCATAGGTTCATAGGGGAATTTCAATCATAAATCAACCTTAATTCCTCAATTCATTTATAATTCACCATAAAATAATCATTGAAAACGTTTTGAAGTTGAATCCATGACTTAGCTTGAAACAATAGGTTTTGGAGGAATTTGGAAGCTTTGAAATCATGTTTTGAAGGGCTCCTTTGATGGAAGCTAACCAAGGATGAAGAATACCACACCTTGATTGAAGAAACTCCACGAAATTGAATAGAAAATATGAAATATTGAGCTCCAAACCTTGACTTCTTCTTCTCCAATGGTGGTTCCTAGAGAGAGAATTATTTTGAGGGGAGGTAGTTTCTATTTTTGAGTTTGGGTCAGCAACTCACCATTTGGGCCCCTTGACCTACGGACCATCCCCATGAGGTGTGGATGGACCTACTGGGCGTAGGTCCCATCCGTAGGTCCTATAATTTTGACAGCTTTTTTATTCTTGTGGCATCCTTGGGGTTAGGCCTTTGGGTCCTCCTCAAGGACCCTTAGTTGGTCCTTGGGGGGTCTTACCTTGACGTTTAACCCCTAAACCCCTTGACCCAATCTCGGGAACTCATTTTACAACATAAAACCCCATAACAAACTAAAAAATACACTTTTTAGGATCTAGTTTTACCTACTAATTTTCCGAGTCGTAACACAGGGTAGTACCGAATGTTTGTGGAGGGATTGTTTTATATCTCTGCACCACTGACACTATTAATACATAAGGAAACTATGTTTCAGTTGAGGAATGCGAACAAAGCTTTATGTAATTAAAGTAAAGGCTTACCATAACACCTATCCTAACTCTTTTAGACAGCAATGAGGTCTATGTTATATATTGTGATGCCTCCATGATTGGCCTAGGTTGTGTTATTACGCACCATGGTAAGCTTATCACATACGCCTGTAGGCAGTTGCAGAAACATGAGTAGAAGTATCCTACACATGATCTTGAGTTGACGGTAGTTGTCTTTTCCCTAAAAATTTGGTAGCATTATCTATACGGGATTCATATTGATATTTTCACCGACCACCAGAGTGTTCAGTATTTACTTAAGCAAAGAGAGTTGAACCTATGACAAAAGAGATGGATAAAATTGACAATGGAGTACGATGTTGACATTTTTTATCATCCCGACAAAGCTAATGTTTTTGTTGATGTGCTCACTTGAAAGTCCATGGGTAGTCTAAGTCTTGTTGAAGGTGATAACTAGATAATTTTATAAGTACTCTTGGTAGATACAAGGGGCGGAGGTGTTGTCATTGAGAATATGCAAGAATCTTCCTTTGTGACGAAAGTGAAAATGTGTAACACCCCGTAGTATAGTAGACCATATAGGGCTAAGGTTGAGGGCTAAAAGTAAGGGCTAGAGGGCATGAGGCAAGGCAAAAGGGAAAGGGCCAAGGTTGCCCCATTCTTGCCAGGGCATTGCTCATGATGACGAGAGCCTTCACGGCTCGTGGTGGCCACCACGGCTCATGGTGCCACCCGTGGTTCTGAGGCAGTAAGTCCCTTAAGGCTGCTCAAGTTGGCCTCCTCCAAACGAGCCACTACACGGCTCGTGAAGGCCTAGACGGCTCATGCGAGTGGCCGTGGACATGCCTTCCACATAAGGGGGCCAAAACCTTATGGCTTAGCCACTGGTCAAGGGACCACGGGCACCATGATGGGCCGTGGAACCCATGACAGTTCGTGAAGGTGGTCTTGGTGCCTGACACTAGGCTGCCTAATTAATGGTAAAGTGGGAAATTCCAAATTTCGTTAGTATTAAGTGAGGTCGTTTTGTATAGTCTTAGTACACCTATATAATCTATTTTAACCCATCAAACTTCACAATGAAGTCATTTATTCCCAAAACCCAAATCAAATCCTCAAGTTCATTCTCTCAAATATTTCTCTCTCTAGAAAACTCTAAAAAAGAAGAAGAGGAAGAAAAAGAGGGTCAAGCTAGGTCAAGTCTCTATTGTTTCAAGCTTGGTAGTGTTTGTAATCAAGGTATGCTGGCTTATTCATTCATGGATCCCTTTCATCCATCAAGCCCCCATGTTTCCCCCAATTGTGAAGATGAATCCCCAATTCTAGTTATGGTTCCTTGCTATATTGTGGGTGTAGTTGTCTGATGATCCAAATGATTGGATAATGGTTGTTTATGATTGAATTAGTACTATATCATGTTTTTAAGATAAAATTACATGTTTACATGCCTAAACCATGTCTATAGAGATGAAATTGACATGGTTTGGTTTTATGCCATAAAAGGGGTAATTAAGGGCGTAGATGTGACTTTCTAAGATTGATGAATTACTTTATGAATTGCTTGAGATTAGGGCACGTTGATATGAATTTCTTAAAAGTAAATCTTGTAAATATGAATTGATTAGATTACTACTTAAATGATGAATCATGATTAGCAATGTTGCTATTGAGTTGATATGATGATATATGCCTAGAATTTCTTAAGAATGAAACATGTGGTTAGATTGTCTTGTCAATTAGGCATATATGATGATGATGTGAAGTATTGCTTGAGAGTAAGTAGTATGAATGTGATTTCTAGGGCCTTGAGGGTAAAAGCTAATATGTTGAATAATTAATGTTAAGGCTTTGATAGTGAAGCTTATATGATGATGGTTGACTATTAGATAGAATTGTTGTGGAAAGGACCATACCCACCTAATCTACCTCATGAATGTTTGAATGCATGATGTGATAGAATTACATGTGTTAGGATGGTATCTATGCCTAGTGCTTGAACCCTAAGTATGATGGTTGAAAGTAAGTTTGAACCTCAAGGAGGTGAAGTATGAGACTACGCTTGTAGCTGTTGAACTACTTGAATTATGATTATATCCATGTTTAATGTAGTCATTCTAGATGTGTTGATTTAATAAGATCTTTGACCTTAAAAGGGAAAGATATGATATTATTGATGTTTTATGAAAGGTATGCACATGCTTTAAGAACACTTTGAAAGTAAAGTGAATATGCTCATGATCTAGTTCGTGTGTTGTTGAGAGGTTATTCTCATATACACACCAATGTATGAATATGATATGATGTGAATGGTTTTCTCACAATATGATAATTCTAATGTTGGAATACTAGTCTCACCTAATGAATCTATATGAAGACATGGATGGTGAAAGTTTATTATCCCGCATGATCTAATGAGCTATAGCATCAGTTATGTTGGATTGAGTGTCAAGACATTCTTCCATAAATATTAACATAAGTCATGACGTAATATGAACTCATGGGAATTATGCTTAGCACCGAGTGGATATAGATTATGATGTGGAAGCTTTTACGCTAGTTGAGTCTGGCTTCCCAATGAAAGTTTTTACAATAGTTGAGTCCGACTTTCAAAATGGGTTCCTTCTACGATAGTTGAGTCTGGGTTCCCAAAGTATGTATCTCAACTCTTCATCTAAAATCGAAGCCTTCCTAGCCTCCTTTTCCTGCCTACGCTGTCTCTTTTGAGCTTTTTCCTCCTCAGTGCGACTAGAACGGTGCCTCTTAACCTTTGGTATGTGTGAGCGCAGACTCCTCCTTGGTGGTCCCACTAAATAAAGCATCCAACACCGTATCATCAGCTAGTGCAGTACATGAAGCCTGAGGCTCAACTGTAGTGGTGGCAAGAATGGCATCAACGTCGGCCCGGAGATTGGCTAATTCAGCCTAACAAAAGGATAGATCTATGGCCGAGGCTGGTCGCTCGAGGACTCGCAATTCAAAAGTATCAACACGCTTATTAACGGCCTGGACCTTCCGGTCCATCATGCCCTCCATCCTTCGCTCCATTCTGGCCTCAGACTCGGCTATAGACTTTTGCATCTAAGGCTGGATGTGATGCAACAATGTGGCCATCTGAGCCTCTAGTTTTTGTACTCTAGCCAACGGGACAAGAGTAGCTCCTAACTGTGGTGTGGACTGGGATGAACTAGGAGCCATGCTAGTGGCCTGGGAAGAGGAGGTTGGGATAGTATCAGAGTGGTCTGGTATAACGGGGTCACCGCCCTGTGCCTGCCCCACCGTGTCTGCGAGATCTGTGCCCAAGGGAGGTACCTCACCCTGGGGCTCTCTGCAAGGTGCCGCCACATTTACCTCATCTCGGATGAGGCCTATATCCAAAGCCCCGGTAGGGTGGATCAACCTATCACAATGGCAGATCAGCACTCCAGAGTCCCTGCACAAATGGAAAATCAAACATGGAAATGGGTATGTAGTGGAGGTCTTGAATGCCCTCTCGTGAATCTCTGCCAGCAGCATGTAGGCAAAGTCAATCTCCACTCCTTCTACTAATGCTGCAACCATGACCGCTCTGTCCCAAGTGAGTTGGTTGTCAGCTTTTGTAGGTGACACCCTGCTACGCACCAACAACCACAAGAACTTGGCCGCAAAATTTAATGTGGCCTTCCGGATACTCAACCGTGGTGGGGCGACCCACTCCGCACGCTCGCCATCAGCAGCAATGTACTTAGCCAACCATAGTATAACATCCTCTCGCTGCTCAGCATTCCTCTGGAAAGCACCGCTATGCATGATGTCCCATCTGTAATCAAACTCCGTTGTGTTTAGTGACCAAATGTGACTTGCGGTAGGCCTATAGAGAAAGAGGCTGATGGTAGCCTATGATATGTCTACCGGACAACCTCGGACCATAGTAGACGTGAGAGGATCTTGGGATAAGGGATTTGATTTCTTCGAGATCGACCCATGGAGAATGGCAGCATAGGAGGCGTAGAACTCCCGCACAATCTCCTCACTAGAAGTTCCTGTGGGGGTTCAAAAGCCGATGAAAGTCGGGGACGGTGTGCAAGCTCCCTATGAGGACTCTGCGCTTCTCTGTAACAATTCGGGCCATCATCTCTTTATCATTTATCATTTTGGAATCCTGATAGATTTGCCATTAGCCCTCAACACACCATCTGTTTGGCTCACCGGCCATTGGAGTAGGGTTCTCATTCCTTGGTATGGGTACTGACTCTGAGTTAGTGGCCTCATCAAATGAGGCTGCTTGTTAGTTTTTGCTCGACCCTGCGGCTGACTTGGCGTTGGACCCCGAAGCATGGGCAGACTCGGACCCTGAAGCATGGCTGAACGTAGATCCCGAAGTATGGGTAGACTCGGAGCCAGACGCAGACCCAGTAGCTGAACTGGAAGCAGCCCTAGTTGGTGACCCGATCAGTGTGTGCTTCTCATCAGACTGGAGATAGTGACTACGTCGGGAATCACTTTCCGGGGGGTGCCTCTGGTGGCTCGAGGTTCTGTGGGAGAAGTCCTTGTGCTGGGAGGAACGTATGTTGGATCTCTTTCCATATCTGTGTCCTCATCGATTAACCCGATGCTAGGAGCAACAGATTTTGACTTGCCCTGTTTTGAGTAGGTGACTAGCTTCTTGGGTGCCATCGTACCTGTGGAAGCGATATTAGTGCCAAAACTAAATCTAAACAGTTAAAAAAAATTAGAACTATAAACGAACAGTAAGAAAGTCC
This sequence comes from Solanum gracilifrons, assembly GCA_029582605.1. Taxonomy (NCBI): domain Eukaryota; kingdom Viridiplantae; phylum Streptophyta; class Magnoliopsida; order Solanales; family Solanaceae; genus Solanum; species Solanum gracilifrons. Next base: position 81,996 of record JAJOOH010001516.1, read on the forward strand.
TAAGAAAATTTCTGACAGAGACTACAGTAGTCATACACGGAGGGGACCTACGGTCCGTAGACTGATCTACAGTTTATGGATTCCTTCCGTGGATCAGAGGACCAACAATATTGGTCACAAATGGAAACCACGGATGTACTGAACGGTAAGTAGATTGATCTACTGAACGTAGTCCACATCCGTGGTTACACACTTGGTGAAATTTTCAAGAGCATCCACCCACGAACCCAATCTACGGTCCGTAGACGGGGTATCGTGGATGGGATCTATGCCAGATTTTAGCCATTCTTAATTTTCAAGTCCATATCTTAGACCATTTTCAACAATATCCTAGTCTAACCATGCATTTCAACATTGAATCATGCTAGTTTATCATTCTCAGGATTCCGATTAATCATTTTAACAATTATTTAAGACAAACATTAGAACCCTAAGTCGAAACTGACATGTAGACTTATAATCACATACAACAAGGCAACACAATCACTATCCATCGTTCCAAGGGTATTCTAACTTCAAATTTTATCATGCAATTTCATCTAACAATTACCCAAGGTCAAGACCCGACTCCCGACTTTCTATATTCTATCTATCAACCAAAATTCAAAGTGAGGGGAAAGTCTGTTACATTACAAGCAACGTGGAGTAGGGTGATTACGTGATGGCACTAAGTTTTGCAAGACCAAAGAATAACCTTTTCGTTACTTACCCAACACCGGACCCATTTTGTGGAATATGGAATGAGTTGTATTCGGAATGGAAAGGAATTGTGGGAATGATGGGGGAATGGAAAGGATGATTTTAAGGGGGAGTTATGGCGTGATTTAGGGGAGTTGAGGGTGTTTGAAACGGTTGGAGAGTGAATGGAGGGAAGTGGAAATGATTTGAAATTAGGGGAGTTTTAAATAAGGGGGTTTAGGTCGGGTCAGACAGATTTAGGGTTTTGGACCCACGAGACCCCGTCTATGATTCGTAGGTCGATCTACGGTCCATAGGTTGGGACCGTAGATCACTCTTACACTTGGAAAAAATTAGGACCTTACCTGGGATCTACGGACACAAATCTGTGGATAGAACGACGGACCGTCGATGGGGTCCGTAGACCTTTGCACCAGACCATTTTCTACAGATTTTTCATAGCGTACTTGTACATGTAGCAACCATTAGGCTATTCTTTTTACATTTTCTGGACACTTTTTAGACACAGACCCTATGTTAATTCTAGCCAACACTAAAAAAGACTAAAACACCTATCTAAATTGATACAGAGACGCAATTAAACAAACAAAACTACTTAATGTGAAACAGAAACTTATTGTTGGCTAGATTGTACATCCTGGGTTCTCTCCCAAGCAGCGCTTAATTTAAAGTCGTTGCACGACGCAAGTTTCTTGATTACTTAGACTTCATCAAGATTGTAGGCCTCAATCACTTCTTGCACACTTTCAGCATTTCCCAGAGAGATCTTAATCCTTTGCCCGTTTACCATGAACCTTGTTCCTTCACTATTCTCAAGCTTAACCGCTCCATGGGGGAGCACTTTTGTGAGCAAATATGGCCCAGTCCATTTGGACTTGAGTTTGCCTGGAAACAAACGCAACCTAGAGTTGAATAGAAGCACAAGATCACCAACCACAAATTCTCACTTTTCAATTCTTTGATCATGATACCGCTTCATCTTCTCTTTCTACAAGGCTGAACTTTCATAATCTTTCAGGCGAAACTCATCAAGAATATTCAAGTCATTCATTCTTTGATTCCATGCGGCGCCCCAATCCAAATTTTGCTTCTTCATTGCCCACATCGCCTTATGCTATAACTCTACCGATAAATTACAAGACTTCCCATATACAAGTTGGTAAGGAGACATACCTATGGGGGTCTTGTATGCAGTGCGATAGGCCCATTGAGCATCATCAAGCTTCCATGACCAATCCGTTCTATTAGCATTCATAGTCTTCGCTAAGATCTGTTTAATTTCTCTGTTGGACACTTCAACTTGCCCACTAGTCTGCGGATGGTAAGGAGTGGTGACTTTGTGGCGAACACCATATTTCTCAAATAGTGCCTTGAACAACTTATTACAAAAGTGAGAACCTCCGTCGCTGATAATCTCCCTCGGTGTACCGAATCTGGAGAAGATGTTCTTTGTCAAGAATGCGGTGACACTTTTACCTTCATTGTTGGGGAGCGCAACTACTTTCACCTACTTCGATGTATAATCAACCGCAACAAGAATATAGTTCATCCCGTATGAGCTCACAAATGGACTCATAAAATCAATGCCCCATTCATCAAACAACTCTATCACCAATATCGGATTCATAGGGAGCTCTTGCCTCTTTGAAATCCCTCATTCTCTTTGGCAACGATCACAAGACTTGGTGAAATCTTGACCATCTTGGTGGATGGTAGGCCAGTAATACCCACACTACAAAATCTTATGCGCAGTCCGAATATATCTATGATACCCACCAACAGGTGAGGAATGGCATGCTTCAAGTACACTCAGCATCGCAACCTCGGGTACACAACGATGAATAATCCTATCAGCACAACTACGATACAAGTAAGGTTCATCCCAAAAGAATTTCTTCACATCATGCATAAACTTTCTCCTCTGGTGAAAAGACAAGTTCGGGGGAACGAAATCGCTTGCCAAATAATTAGCAAAGTCTGCGAACCATGGAATCAAATCATGAGAAGCAGCCAATACCTGTTCATCTGGAAAAGAATCATTAATTTCAGCCCTATCTCCAAGCTTTAGTATTAGCCTCTTCCTCTAATCTGGACAAGTGATCGGTAACTTGATTTTCGGTCCCCTTTCTATCTGTTACCACAAAATCAAACTATTGCAGCAATAATACCCATCTAATCAATCTAGATTTTGCATCCTTTTTTGCCATCAAATACCGCTATTCAGAATGGTCAGTATGCACTATGACCATAGTACCAAGCAAGTAGGATCGAAATTTCTCGAATGCAAAAATCACTGCAAGAAGTTCTTGTTCGGTCACAGTATAATTCTTCTGGGCCACATTTAGAGCTTTGCTAGAATAGTAAATAGGGTGAAGAATTTTCTCTTTCCTCTGTCCCAGTACCACACCAAGCGCCACTCCACTTGCATCACACATTACCTCAAACGGTTGTCCCCAATCAGGTGAAATAATGATAGGTGCAGTGACCAACTTCTCCTTCAACTCTCCAAATGCTCTCAGACAAGCCTCATCAAAGTCAAACTTATACTCCTTTTCGAGGAGTTTGCACAATGGTTGTGTAATTTTTGAAAAGTCTTTTATGAATCTCTTATAGAACCAAGCATGCCCAAGAAAACTTCTAACACCTTTTACAGAAATAGATGGCGGAAGCTTTTCTATTACCTCAACTTTAGCTCTATCAACCTCAATACCTCTCTTTGAAATTCGATGACCCAACACTTTACCTTCTTTAACCATGAAATGACACTTCTCCTAATTCAGCACCAAGTTGCAGTTTTCACACCTCTTAAGTACCTCAGCCAAATGATCCAGACAACGATCAAAAGAATCACCTACAACTAAAAAATCATCCATCAACACTTCAATAGTGTCCTCCACCATATCAGAAAATATCGACATCATACAGCACTGGAAAGTTGTTGGAGCATTGCACAACCCAAATGGCATCCGTTTGAAAGCAAAAGTCCCATAAAGGCAAGTGAAGCTGGTCTTCTCTTGGTCTTCTAAACCTATAGAAATTTGATTGTAGCCCAAATACCCATCGAGAAAACAATATCAACCCTTTCCTGCAAGTCTATCCAACATCTGGTCCATGAATGGCATTGGAAAGTGGTCCTTTTCTGTTCACGCATTCAACTTCTAGTAATCCATACAAACTCTCCATCCAGTCACAGGCCTCATTGGAACTAGATCATTTCTTTCATTTGGAACCACAGTAATACCACCCTTTTTAGGCACACACTGCACAGGACACACCTAACTACTATCTGCATTGGGATAAATAACTCCCGCATCCAGCCACTTGATGATCTCCTTTTTAAGTACCTCTTGCATAAGTTGATTTAATCTTCTCTGGTGCTCGATACTGGGCTTATGATCTGGCATGAGTTTGATTTTGTGAGAGTAAATACTGGGAGGAATCCTAATAATATCCGCATTAGTCCACCCAATAGCTCGCTTGAACCTCTTTAACACAGTTACCAAGCACTCTACTTGTCTTGCATTCAAATCTGCCACAATGATGACTAGCAAAGTATTCTCTCTACCCAAGTATACATACCTCAAATGCAGTGGTAGAGCCTTAAGCTCCATTTTCGGTGCCTCCACAATAGATGGTCTTGCGGGTGGGGACTAGTGATTTTTTATGTCTAACTCATACTTCTTTGGTTTGGACTGATATTCACACCTATCGAGTGCAGCTACCAACTCCTCATACACTTCAATACAATCACTATCGAAATTCATCATAACTGCTGCTAGTGCCTCAACACCTAGTTGCTCTTCAATTTGCACTTATGTCCCACTCTTCACTATGTAAGTTATAGCAGATACTGTTTGGAGTTCACCACTCTGCTTCCTGGACCTACAAATATTGAAAATTGCTCTTTCATTATTCAGTCTAAACTTCATCTGTCCCTTTTCCATATCAATCAACGCACGCCCTGTGGGAAGAAATGGTCTCCCAATGATGATGGGAACCTCAAAATCAACCTCACAGTCAAGAATGACAAAATTTTCCAGAAAACTGAAAGATTCCACTTTTACTAGCACATCATGGAGTACACCAATGGGCCTTTTCACAATCCAATCGGCCATCAGTAACCGCATTGTAGTAGGATTTGGGTCCCCTAGACCCAACTTCTAGTAAAAAAAAATGGCATGAGGTTGATGCTAGCACCAAGATCACACAATGCCTTAGCAAAGTGTACTAATCCGATAGAACATGGAATCGTGAAGGCACCAGGATCCTCCTTCTTTTGCACAAGAGACCTTGTGGCAATAGTGCTACAATGCTGCAATCTATCATCATCTTCAAAACTCACAGACCTCTTCTTTGTTACCATATCTTTCATAATCTTTGCATACCCAGGCATTTGTTCCAAAGCTTCTATCAACGGAACGTTGATGGCAAGCTGCTTCAGCAGAATAATAAACCTGCAATATTTACCATCTTTAGTCTTCTTCACTAATCTCTGTGGAAAAGGTGGTGGAGGTCTAGGTATGGGGACCATTTTCTGAGATATCTCCACTTCCTTCTATGTCGCATTCTCAGACTTTTCTCTAACCTCTATCACATCATCTTCTTTTCTAATCTGAACTTCCACCACAGCCGGCATAGGTGGATCAATGGTTTGCTTATCCCCTTGAGTAGTAACTGCCATGCAATGGCCGTCATTCTTTGGATTCTGGATGGTGTTTCTAGGAAGAGTACCAGGTTGATGTGGGTTCACTGTAGTAGACAACTGGTCATCTGTTGCTCTAGATGCTTTATTGACACTGCATGGGCATCAATATTTTGACAAATACCAGATAAGTCATTTCTCATCTCCTTCACATTCTCATCAGCTGCATCAAACCTTCTTATCATATTTTGCATCATATCTTCAATACACGTCATACTTCCTCCAGCTTCCCTAGTACCAGATTCACGATTGTGAGGGGGAACATAAGGTCCAACTCGATCATTTTTGTTGCCATAGCTTTTTCGGTTATAGTTGTTGTCGTGATTGAAGTTCCCATCCCGGACATATTGACCCTCTCGGTTGTAATTGCCATAGTTCCAACCTTTGTTTCCTTGACCTCGGCACCAATTTTCCCTGTTAGATCCTTGGGCATTTGGTCAAAAACCCAACGTATGATCATTTACAGCATAAGCATCATTTTCATAGTAACACTATTCCAGTGGTGGTGGAGTTCTAGTCAAGTAGTTCACAGCATTTACCTTTTCTGCACCTTTGCTCACATACTTCAATACCAAACCCAACTCGGTCCTCATCTGAGCCATCTCTTCACGAATCTCATCCACAGACTAGTTGTTTGTAGCATGAATGGTAAATGTGTTTCTCCCAGTATCCGACCTCCTAGTGCTCCGTGCTTTCTTGTTGCGAGAGATCTTCTCTAGCTTTTCTGCGATTTGTGCGTATGTGCACTCATCATACGAACCTCCAGTAATAGTATCCAACACTGCTTTATTGTTATCTTCCTGACCTCGATAGAAATATTCCTTTAGTGACTCATCATCAATACAGTGATCTGGAACACCTCTTATGAACGAAGTGAATTTGTACCATGAGCTACTTACAGACTCTCCAGGTAATGCCACAAAATTATTGACCCTATCTTTGTGATTTAGATTCTTGGAAACTGGATAATACCTTACTAAGAACACATCCCTCAGTTGGTTCCATGTATAGATTGAGTTATAAGGAAGCTCAGTGAACCATATAGCAGCATCGTCTATCACTGAAAGAGGCAACACTCTCAATCCGATGACATACATATCCAAGTCTGGCCAACCTACACAACTCTTGCAGACTACCCTTATTTTGGAGATGTGAACATGTGGGTCCTCCGATGGCAACCCTAAGAACAAGCCCCTCACTATAAGCATCTGCATCAAGCTACTGGTTACCACAAATGTGTTCCCCGGAGGAAGAGAAGGTAAGACTAGAGGTCCATCAGAGTCAGCAATATTTGTGTTGCCCCTGTACTTGGCACGTAGTTGTGGGTCTGTTGGACCGTGCACCCTCACTGCATTTCCCAATTGATTTTCAACCAGACCCCGGTTTTCCCCACCAGTTACTCTTTCAACCAGACCCCGGTTTTCCCCACCAGTTACTCTCGGTTGTTGTAACTCAACTGTATATCAAGATTTACTCCGGTAGGAGTAACTGGAATTCCTTGATTGTTCATTCTTCGCAAAATTTTGTTCAACTCTGGATCGTAAGGAGTAAGTGGTTCACCTTAGCTCCGTGTCCTTGGCATACACTAGAGTCAGAACCTGAGAGAGACAGGAACAAAAAGATAAAGTAAAATTAGGAAATATTTGACTAAAGTTCAATAATGTAGTTAAAATTAACCTAAAAGCCAAAATTTCCCCGACAGCAGCGCCAAAATTTGATACGCTCAAATTACACCTCATCATTATCAAGTAAAGAATCCAACTTGTAGGTTGGGGTCGATCCCACGAGGAAACTGGTTTAGACTTAACTTTAACTTACACTTATATTCGTTTAGTCAAAGTACTTCCAGAAACAAGTAATAAAAAGGGGAGATTTGTGAAACAAACTGTAAGAATTCAGTAAGTAATCGGTAAACAAAAGTCAATTTTTGTTGTTATCAAGATGAGAAAATTAACTAGGGTATAGTGTTCACCACAAGCTCATAACTCAGTAATCCTAGTAATAGCAGTCCTTTCCTAGTGTATTACATGCAAAGTGATAAGTTAGGTATCTCTAAATCCTTGGTCTGGTATGTAGAAAAATTTCACCCCGCACCTTGGTTCGGCTACGTGTGTATAAATTACTAACCCTTACCTTTACCTCATATTAGACATCGTAATCGATATTTGGCTTAGTGATTACTTCGCACCAATCGATACTAGCCTATTAGATTGTATCACACTAAATCTATGTTGATAATTCTTTTCTTGTTGATTACCTCCTTGGTCCGGCAGGTAGCAACAAGGCGAGTTCTAATGCGTGCACTCGTTCAAAAGACTTTTGAACGAAAGAATAATCAATGCATGAAAAACACTATTCAAGAATTGCTTATTTACTATTCATACTTTGTTAATCGCTCAAGGATCCCACAACCCTAGTTGTGGAGTTTTGTTACCCATAATCATATGAACACAATTTATTGTTTTAGATGAAAGAATTATAAACTTACGTAGTTGAGCAAAATAAACCCAGAATTTCAACTCGAATTTCAAACCAAATCTTCAAAACTAACTTTTGGAAATCAAGAATTGGTCTAATAGTAAAAATTAATTCCCTAGTCACAAAGTAAAACAAAAGTAATAATATCCAACCCCTCAAAATGAGGTTTACATGCCCTATTTATAGAAAACAAGTCCTAAATTAAAAGGGAAACAAATTAAGGAAAGTGTGTTCAGGCACACGTCTTCATTCCACGAGACTGACTCACGAACCGTCAATGGATCTACGGTCCATGAGTCCCTTCCGTCAGCCAGGACTTAGAAAATATTTTAGCCTCTAAAAATCAGCTTCTCTGAAGCAAACGACGGACTTGCAGTACGGACCGTAGATCGATAGATGATCCGTCAATCCCCTTCCGTAGCTCCACACTTGGAATCTTCAAAAAGGCAGGTACTGGAACCCTCGCAGTATCAATCTACAGATCAAAAGTACGGTCCGTAGATGAAATGGCCACCGTGGTTTCACATTGTGTCAGATTTCCCTGATTTGCCTTCAATGCCTTGCCTGCTGATCTACGGCCATCACCTATGGAGCGTCACTGGACCTACGGTCTGTAGATCACCTCCGTAGATGCCCTTTATGCATATATTTCAGTTGTCCCTTTACTTTCGCGCCTGAACGTCTTTCCTGAAAAGTATGATAAAAACATATAAAAACCAATCCAAAAAAGCCCTAGACACACACAACTTGTAAGTGAAATGTATTAAAAAAACCCATAAACTCAAGGTATATCAATGGAAACCTTCTACCTTAGTTGAGTTCGGGTTTATAGTAGCAATCTCCTTATCCTATAAACTACGTGCCCTCGTAGGTTAGTTAGCTATTGGATCTACCTAAGAATAGAGTATGGTTCTACCTTAGGAAAGTAGAGCAACCCCTTTTCGGTGTGGTGTAGACACCTGATTCCATGTAAGCTCACATGGTCTATATGAGTTAAGGCTAATTACCACAACAAGAATATGAATTATGAACAATGGTTATTCAAGACTCTTTACTTAGTATGGGTGAGATAATGGGATCTTATTCATGCATTGCACAAGTATAATTTGTGGGTATTCATGGTATTTTCTCTTATTTTATGATGGTCTAGGTAGTGAATGTTCTTACGCCTTATGCTTATGATCTATGCTTAGTTTGGATTGTAGCTTGGAAGGCCCTTCCAATACATGTGTGACTTAAGGTGAGTGTTCCATTGTCTATGAGAAATAAGTTGAGGATGAGAAATAAGTGGGATTGTGGGGTCTTATCCATGCATTGCACAAGCTTGCCTTGAGGTGACTTATGTAGTGCTACTATTATGTTGTGTTAAGCTATATTCTTTAATTATGCCTATGACTATCTGGTTATCTCTTATGCGTATAGCCTCTGTCATATGATGATATCTCTTATACTTACGACTTATGTTATTTTCTCTTATGATTATGGTATATGTCTTATGTTTACTAATGTCTCTTATATGATTATGTTCATGATTTATGCTAGCCATCATATTTAGTACATTATTGTACTATAACATATATTTCCCTACAATCTTATAAATTGTAGGGTTCGGGGATATTGACTTCCATCCTCGTGGGTAGATTCATAGTAGATCAAGAAGAGAAGTTTTGGTGAGTCCTCATAGCATCGAGGACTTGATCACCCTTTCCTTTTTATGTTTTAGACTATTGAGTGGGCTGTGTCCCAAGAGTTATTCAAAGTTGTTTGAGACAAATGTTAAAGACTTCCCCTTCATTTTATGAGTCTTCAATTATTATGAAAAATATTTTAAATTTCCGTATATTTCCATTATTTTATGTTGTGATATGCTAAGTGGATTACATTGAGTCCTTCGGGGTTCTATGTGCCATGTTACATTCAGGTGGTACCCTTGGGTCGTGACAAACTTGGTAATCAAAGCACAAGGTTTAGAATGGTTATAGGATGTATCATACCACGCCTAGTAGAGTCTTATTCATAAGTGTGAAGCACGCCACATTTATGAATAGGAGGCTATTGCATGTTTATGAAACTTCACATCTTCATTCTCTAAGTCGTGTCGTAGAGTTTAACTCTATTAGGTCTTTCTCCTAATTCGTTCCTGATGGTTTTCAGGATATGACTACTACAAGGGATAATGTTAGAAGGAATGAGGAAAACAATGTGGATCAAGAAGTTCCTCCTCAAGCTCCAATTGACCCTTTGGTTGTGAATGTGACTAATAAAAAGTTTAGGTTTGGTTTTCAACTGTTAACTCAGGGCGGGATAGAAACTCCGGACTTTTATGGATCACAGATAGACAAAGATCCTTAAGATTTTATAGAAGAGGTCTCTAAGGGGTTGAACTTTATGGGAGGGCCTCCGGTAGAGAATGTGGAATTAGCCGGTTACCAATTGAGGGATGCTGCACAAATATGGTATGATCAATGGAAAGAGGCTAGCACGGTATGAATGAGTCCCATAAATTGGGAAGGGTTCAAGAGTGCCTTTCTAGATAGGTTCTTCCTTTTAGAGGTAAGAGAAGTTTAAGTTATTGAGTTCATTGACCTTAGGTAAGGTAAAATGAGTGTTACGGAATATGCATTGAGGTTCACCCAATTGTCTAAGTATGTTCCAATTCTAGTGTCATATCCTAGGTTGGGAATGAGTAAGTTTATGTCAGAAGTGTCTAATTTAATCGTGAAAGAATGTCGTATGTCCATGCTTGATCACGATATGAATATTTCTCGTCTTATGGCTTATTCTCAACAAATTGAGAAAGAGAAACTTGAAGAATGGTTTTGGGAGAAAAAGAGGTTTAGGATTGAAGATTATAATTCTTCTCTTGAAAGGTTCTCTGGACAAGGTCCTTCTAGGTTTCCTCCAAGATTTAGTGAAGATAGGGTGTCTAACCCTTAACCGCAAGGAATTAGTAATGAGTCCCTATGACCTACTTATACTAGCTGTGGAAGGAAACATGAGGATAGATGTTTAGTCGGCAAAGAAGGTTGCTTTAGTTGTGCTGAACATGGTCACAAAATGAAGAATTGTCCTAAGGCAAAGGCTAAAGGAAGAGAAGATTCCCGTAAGGAAAATTGGTTTTATGCACATCAAGCTAGAGGAGATCAAGAATGTGCTCCCGATGTGGATCCCAGTATGTTGATAGCTTCTTATTTGATGTTTGTGATTTGCTAGATTTTGATGTTATCTTGGTGTTACTTTGGTTGCACTCCTATTATACTCCTATGTGATTGTAGAACACGGATAGTCAAATTTTTAATTCGCGAATGAGCCTATCTTTGAGTAGAAGGGGGGAAAGTCCATGTTTTATGTTTCGGTTATGTTTTGTCTTGAAAATGACTTGAGTGTTGCATGTACCACTGTAACACCTCGTAAAACCTAGTAAGACCTAGCTAGGGCTTGACTAAATCTAGTAGGTTGAACTAGAGCCTCACATGTTAGGTTATAGTTGGAAACTTCTTTAAATGATTAAAAATGGCTTTGGAAGTTAGTTTGAGGAGATCGGAGGTCAAACGTCAAGAAACGACTAAAACGTCCGACAAACTAGTCATTTGAACTAGTGAGTTGTAAGGGTCTTGTAGTTGATGTTTGGAGTGTTGTTTGAGCGTGAAAAGTTGTAGAAGTGACTCTCATACTTAGATGGACATGTTTAGCAGTTAAACGTCCAGGTACGACTCCCCATAGACCACTTGAGGGGTCCTTGAGGAGGACCACAAAATAGTCCCCCAAAGCTGTCTAGACAGCAAACTTGCAGCTTTTTGGTGGTGATCTACGGAGCCATTCCACGCCCCTTAGATCAACCCACGGTCTGTGGATAGACCTCGTGGTTTCATACTTAGAATTTTTATGAGCCTGCAAGGTTTAGGGTACGGTCAGTTCACTGGGAGGATCACCCTCCCAATTCAAAGTTTTTTCCTGGAAGTTTCAACCTTGGAAAAGAAGGTATGGTGGTAATATCTCCTTGAACAGGCAAATTTTGGACCCTCAGTCCCACACCACAGAAGCCATCCACGGCCAATAGAATGATCTACGGTCCGTTGAAGGCCAACCGTAAATGGGAACTGTTTGTTGGCGGTTTTTATTTAAGTTAGGGGTTAGTATTTTAATTAGTTATTAAAGGGGGTTAAGGGAGGTCGGTTAGTAGTTAATTAAATGACTTATATAAGTTTAAATAAGTCCCTAAACTAAGTCATAAAACTCACCACAAGTGAAGACCCCAAATCTAAACCCTATTCCCTTCTCTCCCAAACTCTTCTCTCCAAGAACATCATTGAAGACCAATGAAGAAAACAATCTAGGGGATTGAAGATGGAGGCTTTCTCTTAGGATTTTCATCGGTTTCTACACCTAAGGTATGGTGGTTTTCATCCATGGGTAGCTATTACCCATGGAGCCCTCTCAAAAGCTTTCAATTCAATTCTAGAAATCTTCAAAGCTGCTCATGACCATGAGAGGCTTCATTGCTCATGGTGCCACCCGTGGTGGTGAGATAGTGAGCCCCTCAAGGCTGCCCAAGTTGGCCTCTTCCACACGAGCCACTTCACTACTCGTGAAGGCCTAGACAGCTTGTAGGAGTGGCCGTGGACAAACGTTAAACTTAAGGGGGCCAAGACCTTGTGTCTTAGACACTTGTCAAGGGACCATAGGCACTATGACGGCCAATGGAACCCTTGACGGTTCGTGAATGTGGTCTTGGTGCCTGGCACCAGGCTGCCTAATTAAGGGTAAAGTGGGAAATTCCAAATTTAGTTAGTATTAAGTGAGGTCGTTCTGTATAATCTTAGTACACTTATATAAGATATTTTAACCCTTCAAACCCCCCAATTAGGTCATTTATTACCAAAACCCAAATCAAAACCCCAAGTTCATCCTCTCAAATATTTCTCTAAAACTGAAAGAAGAAAAAGAAGAAGAAGAGGGTCAAGCTAGGTTAAGTCTCCATTGTTTCAACCTTGGTAGGCTTTGTAATCAAGGTATGATGGCTTATTATTTCATATATCTCTTTCATCTAGGAAACCCCCATGTTTTCCCCAATTGTGAAGGATGAATCTCCAATTCTAGTTAGGGTTCCTTCCTATGTTATGGGTGTTGTTGTATAATGATACAATTGAGTGGATAATGGTTGTCTATGATTGAATTAGTAGTATATAATGTTTTTAATATGAAATTACATGTTTACATGCCTAACCGATGTCTAGAGAGATATAACTGACATAGTTAGGTTTTATGCCATGAAAGGGGAATTGACGACTTAGATGTGACCTTCTAAGATTGATGAATTACTTTATGAATTGGTTGAAATTAGGCCACCTAGATATGACTTCATAAAAATTAAAGCTTGTAGACATGAATTGATTAAATTAGGGCTTATATGAAGAATCATGATTAGTAGTGTTGAGATTGAGTTGATATGCTGATATATGACTAGATTTGCTTAAGAATGAAGTGTGTGGTTAGATTGTCTTGTGAATTAGGCATTTATGATGATCATGTGAAGTATTGCTTGAGATTAAGGCTTGTAGTATGAATGTGATTTCTAGGGCCTTGAGGGTAAAAGCTAATATGTTGAATTAGTAATGTTAAGGCTTTGATAGTGAAGCTTATATTATTATGGTAGTATATTAGATATAATTTTTGTGGAAAGGACCTTACCCACCTAATCTATCTCATGAATGTTTGAATGAATGAGTGATAGAATCACATGAGTTAGGATGATATCCATATCTAGTGCTTCAACCCTGAGTGTGAAGATTGACACTAAGTTTGAACCTCAAGGAGGTGAAGTATGAGACTACGCTTGTAGTAATTGAACTACTTGAATTATTATTATATCCATGTCTAATGTAGTCATTATAGATGTGTTGATTTGATATGATCTTTGACCTTAAAAGGGAAATATATGATATTATTGATGTTTTATGAAGGTTATGCGCATGCTTTAAGAACACTTTGATAGTAAAGTGAATATGCTCATGATCTAGTTGTTGTGTTGTTCAAAGGTTATTCTCATATACACACCTATGTATGAATATGTTATGATGTTAATGGGTTTCTCACAATATGATGATTCTATGGCTGGAAGACTAGTCTCACCTAATGAATCTATATGAAGACATGGACGGTGAAAGGTTGTTTTCCCGCATGATCTAATGAGCTATAGTATGAGTTATGTTGGATTGATTGTCAAGACATTCTTCCATAAATATGAACTTAAGTCAAGACTTAATATAAACTTAATGGAAATTATGCTTAGCACTGAGTGGATATTGCATATGAGGTGGAAGCTTTTATGCTAGTTGAGTCCGACTTCCTAATGAAAGCTTTTACACTAGTTGAGTCCGGATTTCAAAATGGGTTCCTTCTATGATAGTTGAGTCCGGGTTCCCAAAGTATATATCTCATGAGATGGAAATCTTCTACCTTAGTTGAGTCCGGGTTTCTAGAAGGAATATCCCTATCCCATAAACTACGTGCCCTCGTAGGTTACTCAGCTATTGGATCCACCTAAGCTAAGAGTATGGTTCTACCTTAGGCAAGTAAAGCAACCTCTTTTCGGTGTGGGGTAGACATCGGATTCCATGTAAGTTCACATGGTCTATGTCTGTTAAGGTTAATTCCCACAACAATAATATGAATTATGAACTATGGTTACTCAAGAAGCATTAGTTAGTATGGGTGAAATTATGGGATCCGTTTCATGCATTGCACAAGTATGGTTTAAGGGTATTCATGGTATGTTCTCTTATGTTATGATGGTCTAGGTAATTATTATGCTTATGACTTATTCTTATGATGTATGCTTAGTTTGAATTGTAGCTTGGAAGTCCTTCCAATTCATGTGTGACTAAAGGTGAGTGTTCCCTTATCTATGAGAAATAAGTTAAGGATGAGACCAAGAGATGATAAAGGTGAATGAGAACCTAAAGTGACTTTCTTAGCATTGGTGAGATTATGGGGTCTTATCCATGCATTGCACAAGCTTGCCTTGAAGTGACTTATGTAGTGTTATTATTATGTTGTGTTAAACTAGGTGCTTTCATTATTCATATGACTATGTGGTTATATCATATTCTTATAGCATATGTCTTATGATGATGTCTCTTATACTTATGACTTATGTTATTGTCTCTTATGATTATGGTATATGTCTTATGTTGACTAATGTATCTTAAATGCTTATGCGGATGATTTATGCTAGCTATCATATTCAGTACATTATAGTACTAACACATACTTTTTCCTACATTCTTATCAAATGTAGGGTTCGGCGATATTGAATTCCATACTCGTTGCTAGGTTCATAGTAGATTAAGAAGAGAAGTTTTTGTGAGTCCTCATAGCATCGACGACTTGATCACCCTTTCCTTTTTATGTCTTTCTTTTATGTTTTAGACTATTGTATGGGCTGTGTCCCAAGAGTTATTCAATGTTTTTTTAGATGGTTAGAGACAAATGTTAAAGACTTCCGCTTCGTTTTATGAGTCTTTGATTGTTATGAAAAATGTTATAAATTTCTGTATTTTTCTATTATCTTATGTTGTGATATGCTAAGTGGCTTAGATTGAGACCTTCGGAATTCTATGTGCCATGTTACATCTAGGGGTTACCTTTAGGTCGTGACAAAAGGCGGTAACATGAAGATCCTCAGCATAGGAAACTGAGGGAAATAAATCCACAAAAACAACAACCTTTACCTAAGCTAAATGGAGAGTGAGTCGTTAGATACAATGGCTTCTTATGTGTACCGGCAGTTGGAGAGATCCATACAAATATTCTTTCAAAGGCCCATTATTTTAGATATTCAGCTCACCCTAGAGCGATGAATATTTATTGGGGTATCCAACAGATCTATTAGTGGAATGGCATGAAAAAAGATATTGCGGAGATGGTAACTGAATGTCCCAATCATCAACAAGTTAAATCAGAACATCAGAGACCTGGAGGCGAAACCCAATATATTGAGCTTCCATTATGGAAATGGGACATGATAAATTTGGACTTCATCACTGGTTTGACTCGCACTCCACGAAGGTATGATTCCATTTGGGTATTTATCTATAGGGTGAAGAAATTAGCTTATTTCTTACCAGTTAGGATGACATATTCAGCCAAAGATTTTATCAGGCTTTACATTCAGGAGATTGTTCGCCTTCACGGAGTTCTATTATCTATTATCTCTGATCGAGAGGCTCAATTTACAGCACCATTTTAGAGATCATTTCTGAATGGTCTAGGCACTCAAGTAAATCTTAGAACCGCTTTTCATCCACAAACTGATGGATAGGTCGAATGTTCTATTAAGAATGTTGAGGATATATTACGTACCTGTGTGCTGGATTTTAAAAGAAGTTGGGATGAACATCTACTCTTATTCAGTTTGCTTGTAATAACAGTTTTCAAGGTATTATTCTGATGGCCCCTTACGAAGCACTATATGAGCAGAAGTGTAGGTCACCGATCGGTTGGTTTGAGGTAGAGGAATCAGTGTTGCTAGGTCCCAATCTATTCTAATAAGCGATGGAAAAGTTTAAGCTTATTAGATATCAGCTTCGTACAACACAGAGTTGGAAAAGTCTTATGTAGATGTTTGATGATAAAACTTAGAGTTTGATGTAGAACATTGGGTTTTCCTGAATTTATCGCCTATGAATGGCATAATTCAATTCAGAAAGAAAGTGAAGCTCAGTCCTAGGTATGTTAAACCACATAAGATTTTTTGGAAGATCGTTATGGTGGCATACGAGCTTGATTTGCCTTCAGAATTTGTAGTAGTCCATCAGGTATTTCATGTATCTATGTTGCCGAAGTGCATTAAAGATCCTTCACGTATTAAGCCAATTGAAAATATTCGCATTGCTGAAGATATATCTTATGCATACATACCAATAGCTATTTTAGATTGGAAAGTAAGAAAGTTTCAAACTAATGAAGTAGCTTATGTGAAAGTGTTGTGGAGAAATAACAAGGTCGAGGAAATGACTTGGGAAGCGGAAGAGAAAATGAGGAAGGAGTACTCCCAACTACTTACGGCTTAAGGTGAGTCACATTTTAAAATTGACAATTATTTCTTCGCAACTACTTAATTAGATTTTAAGTAACTTGAAAGTGCAATTTATATGTCTTCTTATGAGATAGCGATACGAAGCTCAGTAGTTGGAATTTTCAGAATTTGACTTTGGCTTTGTGACTGGAACAAATATAGGCTCACAAATAAAGTCCTATGGAAAAAAAACTCAACCAAGGAATTATCTAGATCCATTCGCGGGCGAATATTCATAGGGGAAGGGGGGGAGAATGTAAGAGCCCATACTTTTTTCTCTATTCTTACATAACATATGTGGCATAGTATGGCGTGGTTATTTGAGGTGTATATTACTTGGTATAGTAAATTGGAGATTAATATTTCAAATAGGTGGCAATATCAAGGAACTAAACTAAAGGTTTAGGTCAAAGGGGCCCCTCAAACAAAGTTCAGGATAAAAGAAATGGCTCGGGTAGCACTTTGCTCGTTTGAAACGATTAAATTATCCCATACCTTAGGGATAAGCCCATGAGTGTCTAACATGCTAAGAATAATATGTAATGAGGTATTATGATAGAACAATATATGTATTTAATGTTTTTGAAGTCAAGAAAATTAGCGAAACTATGGTCGACAAAAGTTATCAAAGCTTCTCAAAAAAAAAATTCTTATCATTGGGTCAAATGTCTAGGATGTTTTCTTCCAATATATAAAGTGTTACAAGTCCCATAACCTATCAAATTGAAGGACTACGAGTCTAGTTTGTAACTAACAAAACCTCTTTTCTAACCGACATTAGAGTAGAAAGTTATGAGGGTTTTACTGCGGATTACCTAGGAAGAATTGGGGTCGCGATTCGGGACGGGTAAAAAAATGTGGTTTGTCGGTTGATCGACGTTTCAACCCATAAAAACATTTATTTTCACTTCATAACCAGAAATAAAGTGAAATAGTGGGTTCTAATGGAGTTCTTTTATCATGAAGGTTAATTTTTGGTGTTTTCTACCAATAAAGGGTGCCCTCGTGCCTAGAAACGTGATCCCTACACATGATAATCATTTCCCCCTTCTACTAGCTACGTTTGGATCTATTTTTTGATGATATAAAGTTATCGTTATTGGTGTCTCTTAAATGTTTACACTTGGTTTTCTAAGGTAATCTCGGGAATTTTTTGTGATTGTTTTTACAAAGTTCTACGATCGTTTCGCCAAGAAGGGGCCATATGGCAAATCTGCCGATTTAAGCTCAATTATTGATTGTTTATAGGTTTGTACTAGTTGTGTATATACAGTGTTTGTGAATCTTAGGATGTAAGGAATAACTTTCATGAAGAAACAGTGGGCATTCGAGCATTCATTGGAAAGGTATGTTAAGGCTAAGCTATGTCCTTCATTTTACACAACTCCTGGTAAATTCCTAAAACGCCAAATGTGATATTTTGCTATTCTCTAGCTAGAAAGACATTCTATGAAAGGCCTCGGGATCTCAACTGAATTATTTACATAATTCTATTATTTTGATATTCTACTCGTTTGGATAAATAGGGTATTCGTCATCTACATGACATTTTATCGGTTTCCTTGATTATATGTCCATATGTATGAATTCCTAATCTTGTTTGGTGAGGTGACTTAAAAGTTTTATGGCAGACCTTTATTATTTGTAACCAGCTCTCTTTCCCCGCTAATGTTTATTATGAAAAATCCTTAAAGTAACACACGATTTTGAAAACGCTCAAATACAACTTAAATGTTTAAACTATTAGAACACTTGGTTTTTGAAATACTTCACATATAAATTTTCTAGGAACCATTTATAGGAACTAAGTAAATCACCTTCATTTTTTTATGAACAACTTCAAGGCTAGGTTATCTTTCAAAAATTCGAGTTAAGTTTTCTAGCTTGTTTGTAAGAACATATGAGGTTCCATAATAAGGTTACATATCATACAAAAGTATTTACGAGGCTATGAGAACAATAGTACAAACGGGCCAAGATTGACAACATGACAATAACATATATGTGCTATAAATCCATGACATGAGATGCTATGCATTCTACTCCCGAGCTATAATCGGGAGGCATGTGGCCTATTGCCTATAGTTATATGTATGAGAAATCGTTGGTCACAAGTTGGCGAAATGATGCCGATTAGCTACCGGGAAGCATCACCATTACTAGCAATTGATTGGGTATGTCATGAATTGGAATTTATATATATGTATTCACGACATACGATTATATGAGAATACAATGTATATTTAAACAGTAGGAAGCTAAATGTCAGCCTTGGAGATTATTTGAGTTTCAGTTTTAGATGGTATCTCTATTACCCTTTTGCACTAGCTACTTATTATTCTACCATCCACTTTATATACCAGTACATTATTATTCGTACTGACATCCCATTGCCTTGGGACACTGCCTTTTGTTTCTTGCTAGTATGTTCAGGCAAGGATTCTGATTAACCTACCTTTCTAGGATTCGGGTACAGGTGCGAGTTAGTAAGCTCCATCTTATCTTGAGGCTATCAGAGTATGTTTATTTTTCTTGTACAGTTTAGGTATAGTCGGAGCCTTGTCCCAGCAGTGCTTATGTAACTCATAGAGGCTATTATAGATATAATATTCTGGGTTTCCTTTGATAAGTTTTAATCTCCAGCCCATAGACTTGGCATGTATATATATGTTTGTAAGTAGGTATGTCTTCAGTTGCGGCTTCGTCGACTTGCTAGTACATCTTTATATTTTTGGCTTGTCTACCATTATTTTTATGGGTTGTTGTCATACAAGTCATGACCTTCACGGTCCAGGCTTCACATTTTAGTTGTTGTTCTGCCTGATCTTTTTGTCTTACAATTTGATTAGCTAGTATGTTTCAGTGGCTAACTCGATCAACTAGGTTATCGAGTGTCATTTATGCCTCCCTAATTTAGGGTGTTACATAGGGTGTGTTGTTATGCAAAATGGGAATGTTCTTATTATTCATGGCAACTTATGATTCATGAAACGAACTATTCTACCCATGATTTAGATTTGGCAGCGGTTGTTCTTACCCTTAAGATATGGTGGCATTACTTGTATGGTGTTCAGTTGATGTGTTTACCAACACCAAAAGTTTGCAATATGTGTTTAAATAGAAATATTTGAATCTCTACCAAAGGAGGTGGCTTGAGTTACTAAAGGTTGAGATGAGTGTTCTTTATCCCCCTGTTAAGGTGAATAAGGTGACATATGCTCTTAGTCGATTATCGATGGGTAGTGTTTCTTATGTTGAGAATGATAAAAAGTAGTTAGTGCGAGATGTTCATAGATTGACCGGATTGGTGTTTGGTTGGTCGACTCTACCAAAGGCGGTGTTATGGTACATAATGGATGGTTTACAATCTTCTTTTCTGACAGATGTGAAGGCCAAGCTAGTTATTGATCCGACCTTGGTTAAATTAACGGAAGTGATGCTTAAAAAGTCTGTACAGGCTTTGTCCCAAGAGGGAGATGGTGTGCTTCGATATCAAGGTCGTTTGTATGTTCCCAATGTTGATGATTTGAGGGAGTAAATTCTATGAGAATCTCATAGTTCTCGATATCCCATTCACCCCGGAACCACTAAGATTTATCGTGACTTGCGGGAGGCCTAATGGTTGAATGGGATGTGAAGGATATTGCAAAATTTATGGCTAAATGTCCTAATTGCCCACTAGTGAAAGTTGAGCATCAAAAGTCGGGAGGTTTAATCACAAGATATTAGTATTTCTACTTGGAAGTGGCAAGATTTGAACATGGACTTTATTGTAGGTTTACTCTGCAACATGACTCAATTTGGATCTATGTGGATCGAATAACGAAATCAACTCATTTTATCCATATTAGTGTTTCTTATTTGACAGAGGACTATGCCAAATTGTACCTTATCCATTATCTCCAATAAAGCTACCCAATTTACCTCTCAGTTTTGGAAATCTTTTCAAAAGGGTCTTGGTACTCATGTTAAGCTTCATACGTCATTTCATCTGCAAACGTTTGGGAAAGCGGAACCTATTATCAAAACTTTGGAAGATATGTTTAGGGCAAGTGTGATTAACTTCAAAGGTAATTGGGATGATCATTTGCCTTTGATTGAGTTTGGTTACAAAAATAACTATCATTACAACATTGGTATTGCTCCATTTGAGTCTCTATATTGTAGGAGGTGTAGATCCCCTATAGGTTGTTTGAAGTTGGTGAAGTTGCTTTAATAGGTCTAATATTTGTAAGCTATGGAGAAGGTTTGACTTGTTAAAGAGAGGATGAAAAGGACTCATAGTCAACAAAAGTCATTTACTGATGTTAGAAGGAGTAACCTTGAGTTTAGTGTTCATGATTGGTTTACTTGAAAATTTCACCCATGAAGGGGGTAATGGGGTTTGGAAGGAAAGGGAAGCTTAGTGCCCGTTATGTGGTCCCATATCAGATTTTGAAGCGTATTGGTAAAGTTACTTATGAACTTTATTTGCATAATGATTTAACATCGGTTCATCCATTTTTTCATGTATATTGTAACGACCCGAGAGCACCCCCTAGTCGTTACCGGTGTATTCGACCTCGAAGAGGTCTTATACAAGCCCTTAGCATTCGTCATAGCATGTATCATAGAATAAAAATTGCGGAAAATTTAAAACATTTACTTTGGAAGTTCAACTTCACTTCATATATGAAAAATAGAATCTAACTTCGTCACAATGCACCATCTAGACATAGAAGTATCGAAAATGGGACTTAGCCCTTACATTAATAAGAAGTCTTGAAAATAGGAAGTACAACAATGTCTTTCAACATAAGCAAAGAGCTAAACATAAAAGCTAGATCACAGGGTCTTGTCCTCGGACTTGAGGACACACTAACTTGGGGAAGCAACTCCAAGCATCTTGAGAAGTAATCTTGAATTCTCAGCGACCCGAACCTCAATGTTTGGGAAAACGGAGAAAATATGGGTTAGTACAACACACGTACTAAGTATGACTACTATGCATAAAACCTATAGAAACATGCACAAAAGGACATTTTAGTCTAAACATGTTTTTTGCCAAGTAAATCCAATATGCACAAAAATTAAGTACCATAGTATAAACCAACATAATATCATCCCAACATGTAGACAGACCAGCAATACTAGTGCAATGCAAAGAATAGAACCCCATAACCCTATTCAAAGCCAAGTATCATATTAAGCAACCTACTTCATGCATACATTCATAAGATCATATTTCATCATAACTTACCATATTCATAATGATCATACATAACATATCTTCAACATACATAAGTCGTAATCATCTTAATCATAAGAGTACACTACTACAACCATACATTAGGATCCCACAAGTGCAATGTGCAAGAGAATCTCATACCCTCCCTTACACTATGTAGAAACCCTTAAGAAATCCCTAGTAAGAGTTCCCACCTTTCATACCTTCATTTACTTTTTACATTAGGGAAATATTGCAATAACCGACATAGACCATGTAAGCTACATCGAATCTGGTGTTCTACTCCCACACCGAAAAGAGAGGGTTAACACTTGCCTAAGGTGTAACCATTCGTACATAGATATCTAGGTGGATCCACTAAGCTAAAGTCCTATGTGGGCACATAGTTAAGGGTCAAGGAGATTGCTTCTAGAAACCCTAACTTACTAAACGTAGGGGTTTCCATCTCATGAGACAACACATACCGTAGGTAATCCGGACTTTCTAAACGTGAGGAAACCGATGTGGGGTGGCGGACTTACTAAACGTGAGACCCCCATCTCATTTACATGCCCTTTCGGTGCTAATGATCTAATTCCCTTTTGAAATCATCTTTAGTCAACACATAAGTTTACATTAGCCTTTAATAGAACCTTATGTAGACATCTTACCATAATAGCTCATATGTGTTCATAATTGAGTAACAATCCTTTCACTTTAGAGACACTTAGCAAGTGAGTAAACCTTTCACTTTACATTACACCATAATCATGAAAACTACCTTTCAATCATATAGTAATCATACCATAATACACATACATACTTCATAGCTAATTCAAGTGTAGACGGTTAAGGATGAGGAAACTAGTTCATCAACACCACAACAACACATTAGGTATAGCATCATTACAATCTAAGTAATTCACCTTTCATACTTGAGTTCAAAGAAGAACCAACCTTCATACCTTCTTTCCCTACGTGGGACATGCATACTTCAATTACCAAGAAATTCATAACCAATACATAATACAAGGTAATTCATGAAGTAATAACATAATCAACATCAATATAAGCAATTGACATATTCCCTTCATAGCCTTCAAGGCTTCATTCAAAGACTCAACCTTAATTTCATAGAAATTATACATAACCTAGGGTAGAATCATCATACAAACATCAATTACATAACATCACATTCAATTCATAGCCTTCAATCAATATCCAACACAAACTAGGGTTAGAGTTAGGAAAAGAAGGAGAAACATGAGTTTCATGGGGAATTCTTCAACATAAATTCATCCATAATTGTTCATATAACATCAATCAAAGTCAGCTTATAACATCAATTTCACTTTTAGAGAGAAGACCTATATTTTTGGATTGGAACCTAGAAATTGAAGATTTTGAAATTCATCTTGAAGGGGCCTCTTGGGGAAAGGAATCCCAAGAGTGATAAGCAACCATACCTTATTAATGAATTAACCACGAAAATCCGAGTTGAAACCTTGGAGAGTTGGTCTTCTTCTAGAATCTCCAATCTTCTTCAATGGAGTTCTTGAGAAGAGAGAGAGAGTAAGAGAAGGAGGAACTTTAGGTTTAGATCTTTGGGGTTTGGTGTTTGAGTGATAAAAGTGAGGTAAATTGACTGAAAAATCATTATATACACGTCCCCTAAATTACCCTAAATACCCCTCACTCAAATGGACTCTTTAATAAAGTAAAAATAGATTTCTGAATTTCTGTATTTTCGTCGCGGAAGTGCCCTGAAGATATTTGGAATTAAATTTTGAGACACTAGAGTCCACGACATGACCGCGTCACGAAAAAATTTTTTGCTCCTAGGGGGAGCAAGTCCGCGACGCACCCTTGTTCCCTCCAAGAGCAATTTGCAAGCTGTCTTGACAGCTTGCTTGGCCAAGGTTGGGGTCCCCCTTGGGGCCCCTTATGGTGGTCCCGGTGCATTGTATTAGAATGTTTTCACCCTATAAACACATATTTACCTATTTTATCTCTTTTTACAAGATTACACCATCAGAAGACACTCCCAAACCTGCCCAAAACCTAAGGACACACTAGAACACATTCTTCTCTAGTTTTCAGACGTCATGATCGTTTCTTGACGTTTAGACTTTTCCTCTTCCAAACCAAGTCAATTACATTAGTTTACGTTTATAAACATCATTTTAACTATTTTTAAGTCATTATTCATATGGTGAGGCTCTAACTTAAGTCATAGAATTTCCGGGGTGTTACATATATCTATTAAAGAAATGTGTTGGAGATCTGACATCCATAGTTCCCTTGGAAGGTTTGGGAGTTAAGGAGAATCTTTCGTATGAAGAAGGTCCAGTTGAGATTTTTGACCTAAAAGTTAAAAGTTTGAGAAATAAAGAAGTTTCTTCTGTGAAGATTCTTTGGAGGAATCAGTTTGGTAAGGGCACTAAATGGGAGGCACAAGCCGATATGAAATCCCGTAATCCTCATCTCTTTCCCTCCGACCCCACTCTAGCTTCAGGTATTTAGTTCCTTATGGTCTATCCTTATGTATTAGTCATTCTTATGTTTCCTCATGCATGCATGCTTATGAAAACATATTTTTTCAGAAAATGAATGGACTTGATTGATTTCTCCATGTTTATGTGCATTTGAGTATGAATCGCATGTAGTCCTTATAAAATGATGTTTTGAATATGCTTTAGCTTGGAGTTTATGGTCCTCCTCGGATATATGCATTAAATGATTACATTCATGTTGGGTTGTTAGATCTATTTCCTACCCTCCTTATGATGTCTAGAGTCCCATTCGTGGAAGATTGTTCCCTAGGGGGAGATATTGTAACACCTCAGATTCTAAAAGAAGGAAACTTTGTAGGTTTCTAGAAATGGTGTCTGTACCGATGGACCATAGGTTTACCTATGAGACATAGATGAGAACCGTAGGTCGAGTCGGCAATTATTTTAAGAGGCGCTTTTGGGTCTATTCCTAATTATTCGAACCCAATACTGTGTCGTTATACTTTCTATCCTAGACCCTATATAAACATTTTTACCCCAAATTACCCATTTGAACTCTATCTCCGAAAATCCCAAAAGTTGATCAAAATGTTCACCAATATTTCTCTCTCTAAAGCTTTAAGAAGAAGGCTAGGGTTTCAAGATCAAGTCTCCAAATGCACCATTTATTTGTGAGTTTTTTTTTGTATCAAGGTATGATAGTATTCACTATGGAGTCCTATTCTCCTTAGTGTTTCTAAATTCTCCAATTTTGCAAGTTAGAATTTCCAATTGAAGTTAGGGTTTTATTAAATCTCATGGTTCCTTTCAATTATGATTGTTTTCTGTCTTTTTATGCATTATTTGTGATAATTACATGTTTTTAAGTTTAAATCACCTGAACCTATGCATGATCCATGATATCTTGAATTTATCATATGATGAATCTTTTGAAAGAGGAAAGATGAATTTATAAAGATATGCATGTTCTTTATGAGGTGATGAAAAGGATTTAAGGTTGCTTTGAAAGTAAAGAATTGAAGTTGTTGTTATTATGAAAGGATTTTCTCACATAAATGATTCTTAAGGTTGAATGGTTTTCTCACCTAAGTTGAATCAAGATTTAGGAGCTATTGTAATAAAATCTAGCTTGAATTGACTACTTGATGTGCCCTCCAATGGATAATAACATAAGTTATGATTCATGATTATTCTATGGGATTTATGCTTAGCACTTAGAGGATATTGAGATAGAACTTCTTTGGTAGTTGTGGCTAGGTTTCTAGTAGCAATCTCCCTATCCCATAACCGTGTGACACCATAGGTTATCTTAGATAGACATTATCTAGTGGATCCACGTAAGCTAGAAATTCATGGTTCTTACCTTAGAAAGTGAGAACATGTTTTTTCGGTGTGTGAAATCACTAGCCACAAGTATGGCAAGTAGGAGCATCTGACCCTACATTATTGAAACAATGTGGGAAAAATTGTGTCTTAGTACATAGAATGTACGAAGTATGATAGCAATGCATAAAAGTTATGAAATTATGCGAAAAAGAGACTTTACAAGACATGAAATGAGCCAGCTCAATCATAATATAACATGTTCGAAAACATAAATCAAAACCATGGTCAATGCAAGCTAATCATCTTTGAAACACTTTTTAGATCCGACAATAATGAACTAACGTTACTTTCTAAAAGTATCTGAAAAGTCTTTTAAGGATGTTTAGCTTGCATTGACCATGATTTTGATTTATGTTTTCTAACATGTTATATTATGATTGAGTTTGGTCATTGCATGTCTTGTAAAGTCCCTTTTTAGCATGATTATATAACTCTTATGCATTGCTATCATACTTCGTACATTCCATGTACTAACACATAATTTTTCCCATATTGTTTCAATAATGTATGGTCAGATGCTCCTACTTGCCATACTCCTGGCTAGTAATTTCACATATATACCGAAGATTGGTGTGTCATAATGTTCCGAGGACCAAGATTCTATCATAGATTTCATGTGTTTTTTTGGATACTGTATGTGATGTATGGGTTACATCCCTATCACTCCTTTGACTTACTAGATGGCTTTGAGACTTATGTTTAGACTTCCACAACGTTTGTCAAACTCTTTTATTGAAATGTTATTCTTAAACTATTTGATTTTTCTATTATTTTGTATGATGTATGGTAGGTGGCTTGTATAGGTCCTCTAGGGGTCTTATATGTCATGTCATGTCTAGGATGTACTTTGGATCGTCACAACATTTTTTTTCTTAGATTGCATAAATATTGTAACCTCCGCACAAATCATTCAAATATAAATATTTGTATTTTCTTGCTATTTCCTTTACTGATTGCTACATTTAAGGAATGAAACTTATTCACATATAAATTGGCACGCCTGGTGGGATTATTTTTACCGCTCATCTATTCTATTCAAAAACCAAAGTTCAAATACACCGAGATGGCTTCCAAAAAGATCAACTCTAAATCTGCATCTACATCTACTACTGCAAAAAATTGTTCAGTCCAAATTTTATGGTGTTGTTTAAAACATCCTCGATGTTACTGCAAAAGGAATGGAACTTGCATGAGAAACCAAGCTAAATTGCTAGGACAATAAGCCTCACAAGTGCAGTCAGAATATACTAGTGTCCTTGGTTCATCTCCAAAAGGTGTAAAGTCTCCTATAAACGCCGCAAAAGAAGACATCGCCTAAATGATTGAGAGTGTTCTTGCCCAATTGAGATTATATATGTCCAAGGAGCCCTTCACTTCAGCCGATGATGATTTCCTAAGCACTGGATATATTTCGCATAATATATTTGCATCACATATTTGGGAAATCAATATTATTCTCCATCTTCTACAATGGTAATGCATATGATGCTGGCTAATGTTTAATATGCAGAAGTACAACTTGCAAGCTTGACAAAAGCTATTGAAGGCTTGAACATAAATGTTTAAGAAAAAGATGCTCCAATTTTTAAGTTAATATCTATGATGGAGGGCTGGAGGGCATGATGGATGAAGAATACAATCATGCTCCTGGAAAGCGTCTACAAGTACAAGAGACAATTGATCGTCCCATAAAGCAAGTAGAACTTGGTAAGGATATCAAACATTTCTATAAAGGAATAATTCCAATCAACCAAATCAACGAGTTCATCATGGTGAAATGAAAGATAAGTAGGAGGTTTTTGTAATATCCCCCCTTACATATACGAGGCTATACACTACAATGATTGATGACTTAAAGATGTTTGTCTGTTAATAACCCCCAAACATTCAGCAGTTTGATGGGAAGGGAAGTCTGAAGCAACATTAGTACACTTTATCGAAATATGCAACAATGATGGAACATATGGTGGTTACCTCGTCAAACAATTTGTTTGTTTCCTTAAGAGTAAGGTTTTCGATTAATAAACAGACCTCTTAGTTTGGTTCCACTAATAGTTGGGAACAGATGGAGCAATAATTTCTCAACTGCTTCTATAGCACAAGATGTATCATAAGCATGGTGGAACTTACAAACACTCATTAACGAAACAAAGAGCCTGTTTCTGACTTCATCAACTGATGTAGGCATGCGAGTCTAAACAGTAAAGATAGACTTTGGTAAGCTTTGGGGTAGAGATGTTAATTCAAGGTATGCATTGGGGTCTTTTTTATATTTTGCAAGGCATAAAGCCTAGAACCTTTTAAGAATCGGCCACTCGCACTCATAATTTAGAGTTAAGCATGTCAACTATTGGAAATGAAGCGCCCTTTACAAAGATAAAGAAAAGCAAGAATTCAAGAAAATGGAGAAATATTTGTCCAAGGCTGAAAACAAAGAATCCATGAATGTCAATGTTTTTTTGTGAAATTCACCACAAAGGTAGGCAATACACAGATCATAAAGCGACTTCCTTTGAAGGTAGGAAAAACCAAAAGGTAGGCAATACACAGAGCGTAAAGACAACTTCCTTTGAAGGTATGATAAACCAAAATCCGACGTTAAAGGAAATGCAACAAAAAGACTACCCATTCTAGAATCAGATGTCACCATAATCTTTAAAGAACTTTTTCGCATAAAACTTTTTGAGAAACCAGAGATGAAACGAACAAATGAATCAAGATTAAGTGATGATCTATAATAGAGTAAGTACCACCGGTTGGTAGGCCATCATATTGAGCAACACTTCGTCTTTAAGGATACAATTATGGACACAACTCGCAAAGGAAAGATTGAACTTGATGATGAGAAATTGACTTCAAACCAAGTTTAGCTTTTGACTTACCTAATGTAGTCATGACTTGCAATTTTGTTGAAGGATATAGGGAGCAAGAGGTTACAAACATAAATTTGACAAGAATGATTAAGTTTGGAGAATTTGATCCCATTGATGTAAATGAGTTAATGTATCTTCATATGATAAGTGATGTGACTTCCGTAGAAGAAGCATCGAAGAAAGAAGATAGAGACCTAGTAGATCATCTTGATGATTAAGGATGGAATCTCGTCACTCGCTGTAAATACCGTAAAGCAAGTTCACATTAGGAGTCAACTAAGCAGCACATTATGGAAACAATGGTAAGGGAACCCAAAATTAAAAAAAGTTGATTGTGCACTCAAAGAAGGAGAAAATAAAGGTGCACCACTCTCAAAAGTTGCGTCGACTAATTACATTAGTAGAATATTTGCTAAGTTGGTTTGAAACCAAGTTCACCTGTGATGGTACAAAATCTCTTTGTTGTAATGCCGATGAGAAGGTATCAAAAGATGAAACTTCATCATGTCCATCATAAAAAGATGCTCTAAAAATAGCACATGAAGACGAGAATGCATGCATGGCTAAAATCTGATTCTTTGATGAAGATCTTTTGCCTGGTGACACACTTAGTAATCACCCTTTATTCATGGTTGGTTTTGCGCATGAGAAAAAGGTGAACAAAATCCTAGTCGATGGCGGATCTGGAGTCAGCATCCTTCCGATTGTCATAACAAAAGAACTCGGGGTCTTAACAGTAGATCTTACTGAAGGTCGCTTGATGATCCAAGGATTCAACAAAGGAGGACAAAGGGCCATAGGGGCCATTAAAATTGATATCACCATCAAAGAGTTACAATCAAGCGTGTGGTTACATGTAATTTATACAAAGACTTCATATAAAATCTTGCTTGGTAGGTTGTGGGTACATGAGAACAAAGTAGTCCAATATATCTACCATTAATTTTTAATGTATTAAGAGGATGGAGTTGCACAAAGGATTATTGCTTATGAGAATCCCTTAATTGAAGTTGAAGCAAACGTTTCTCATGCAAAGTTTTACTTGAAGGAATATGCAACAAAAGTTAATGATGTTGCATCTTGAGATAACGAACTCCTTAATAAGAAGGTTAAGGTAATTGTTGGCAAGACAAAAATCGTAAGTAAGGAAGATCCAAAGCTTGGCAATCTAGACAAGATGCCTAACATGAATGGTGCCTTTTCAAGTAAAAAGTTAACATCCATTATTTTTTATATTCCAAAGGCTAAGGAGGACGAACAACACTTTTTTAAGTTGCGAGGAAATGCATGAGAGAGGTAAGCCTTTCCTATTAAGCAAATCGATATGATGAAGTCATCAACAAAGTTACTTGGAAATTTATGTCCCCTAACTAGTCCCAATATGGAGAACTCCCAATGAAGCGTATATAAGAAGGTTTTGATCCTAATACTTAAAGATAGCTAGTAAAGGCTGGATTCGATCATAACAAGCCATCAAAATAGGGTAATCTTACGTAAAAACATATTATGAGGCAACAACGTGAAGGTTTGGGATACGAAAAACCTCCATTTATCCGCATATACATAAGTATGCTAAGCAATGACTACATCACTGTAGAAGATGAATCTATTTCTTCTAACAAAAGGTTATCTATCTTTGATCGACTTGGAAGCTCAAAGACGGGTATTTTTATATTTGAGAGGTTATGGATATTGAAGAAGAAAAATAAGGTTTGGAGAAACAATGGTAGTATGAAAGCATCTTCTTTACCCAAATCTCAAATTGTCCCTAAGGATTTCTAAAATTTGATCCCTTCTAGAATGAGGAGGCATATGAACTCTGTAGTCTCATGTAGAGAAGTATTAAAAGTAAAGTCGCATGTTGTATTATACACCAAACAACGTGATAAATATGAATAAATTGTTGGCTCTTCATATCATGTCATTACACAAGATGAAAGGTATAGTCTTTATCTGATTAACATTGATGAAAAGTTGGAGGATTTTTCATGATGTTACCATATATATTTTAATGATGGCGAACCTCAAGAAGTTGAAGACACCAAGAATGAACAACCCAAACTTGAAGAAGGATCAAAGTTGCCGGTTGATGCAATGAAAGAAGTCAACCTTGGAACTGATGAAGATCCTAAACGCACTTATGTGAATTCTTCACTAGCCGGTTGATGTACTGCAGATTTATGGTACTTATCATGCTTTACATTTGGAGTTTTGCATGTGTCTTAAGAATTTGTTAGTAGATTTGATTTTATGTTCCCTATGTTTTTCATGAAAACAGGTTTTGAACTAGGAGGAATGAAAAAGATTGAAACAACAACGTTTTTGGGGTTTGACAACTTAACCTATGAACCGTAGAACTTTGTACGAGCTTTAGGAATGAGTCATGGATTGGATTAGTTTTTTTGACCTAAGTGTAAGATGATGAGACCGAACTACGAGTCTTAGAAACTTCTACTAGTCATAGGAACAAGGCGTCGAAAATATCAGAGATCTTGAGATCTTGTACTTGAACTACGAGAAGCCAGGACATGTTGTGCAAAGTTTAACGGGTAATAAAACATACCCATAGAAAATTCCAGAAGACAATCCAAATATGCTTCTTTTGATGAGAGAGTTTTACAGGCCACATGTATTTCACGAACCATAGGACAAATCATAGAAATGACTGACGAAACCAGATTTTCCTATATTTCCTTTTTCCACTTTAATTGTTTAGGATTCTTTGCTTATAAATACTCATTTAATTCTCATTTTTTTACGGTTGGACAATTGATTACTTTTCTTTTGGTTTTGAAAATTATTTTAATTCTTGAAGCATCGGTTTAATGTAATCTTTTATTCGACAAATCAAGATTACATAATTCAACTACTCTAATTATAAGTTCATAATTTATTTTACCAAACTTCTTATGAATTGTGATAATTCAAGCATGTGTAGCTAAATTCCACAACTAGGGTTGTCAGAAATCTGAGGAATGAATAACGTTGACCTAATAATTAGTGATTCTTAAATATTGTTTATGCATGTATTGTTAATCTCTTCATTTTATTTACTTTTTCATGGTGGCCAATGTTAGAACCCGCCTTATTCCTACTTGCCCGGCCAGGAAAGTAACGTATAGGAAAAGAGATTAGGCAATAAAGATTTGGTTACTAGAACCAATATCTAATAGCTTAAAACACCTCCGTGAAAGCTAATTTGGGTCAAGGGTAAGGGTTATTAAAGAACACACCGGTAGACCAACCAAGTTTCATGGTGAAAATCTCTATTTGGATGACCAATAACATAGGAAATACATAACTGATCGACCATGCATGTTTGAAACTAGACAAAGGTACTATTATAAGGTTTAATACATTAAGGACTTCTGGGGAACACATACACACTAATTTTATCTTCTACTGATTAGCAAAACATTCAATCATGATTGCTTACTCAAATCAATCAATTAAGCTTTTTGTTTTACAAAACTGCCTTTTACAGAAATAATCTAATTAAAAGTACAATCAACAATTAATTAGCCTAAGTCAAGACATTATTCCTCGTGGAATCGACCCTAGACTCTATTGGGTTATTTATCTGAACAACCACCACTTATAATTCTTTAGGGAGGCATAATTTGGGCATATCAAATTTTGGAGCCGTTGCCGGGGAATAACACTTTTAGATTAGAGTAATTTTGTTATTGAACTGTTAGTCAATTGTTTCCTTATTTACATTTAGTTTTGTTTTTGTATTCTACATTTATGTTCGAAGTGTATGCCAAGTAGACGGAGTCAAATCAATCCCCATGACCCCACTCAATCTAGAACTCGTCAAAACACTACAAAAAATAGTCAACACTGGGGGTGGCTGGAATCTAGGACTGAAAAATGATCAAGTCGAAGAAGGATAAGACAAAATTCTAGAGTTCAACTTCCAAGTATAGAAGAGGTACCAGGAAACAACCTTGTGATAAAGCAACATAACAAGCATCTGATATGCGTGATAATTTTAGGGTTGATCATAATGTTGTGGGATGAACAGGTGCCATCATCATACCTACACTGTGACCCAGTCATACGTTTGTTGTTACCAACAATCAGATGCAAGTGGTTATATCTAGAAGGTTTTTTCATTGTATGCAATCTGAAGACCCATATACTCATTTGAGTAAAATCTAATACCGTTTGTAAGAGTAGTGTAGGCAGTCCTGACTTAGACATAAATGTGATCGGGTTACATGTGTTCCCATTATAATTCCCTAGTGATGCTATTTCAGCTTCCATTTAATTCAATTACCCCATGGGAGGAGATGCACAAAGTGTTCTAGGAAAAATACTTCCTATTGTCAAAGAAGTTGAAGCTTAAAGATAAACTCAATAAATTACTGGCTCTACCTTGGGAGTCAGTTAGTGATTCCATGGATATATTTACAAGCTTCATGAGAAGTGTACTGAGCCACCATATTGATGATGACTCACTCAAGAAGTACTTTTACAAAGTACTAGATGACAATCGAAAAAAAGTGTTAGACACTATTGTAGGAGGATCATACAAAGCTAGCTCATTTCATTAGATTGCAGAAAAGCTTGAAAAGATTTCCAAAAATAATAAAATAAGGAGCACTAAATATTTAACTACTACAAAGAACTCATTTTCGGTACAAGCCACTCATGATCAAGTGAGTGAAAATATGTGTCAAGAGGTGGAAAATTTAAGAACAAAGGTCAGCTTGGTATTAAAATATTGGAGTGGGAATGTTTAGAACGTTAATGCAGTCAACTACCAAAATATAGCATCACCACATAGTGAGTATATATATATTTATATGAAGATGATGTTAATTTTGTGAATGTGAAGATGGTGGGTTTCCAAGATAATGCCCAAGCATTCAATAAGGATAATTGGTGACACTGTCAAGGAAATAAATGTTGGAACTACAACAATAGCAACCCTAAGGTCCCTATAATCAAGATAATAATTACTACAGGAATGGGTAAATAACATATAAGATAAGAGTGGTCAATATGTTCCACTAAGGAATTGAGATAGAGGATCAAATTTAAATCACATTGAGAATATGATGTCTAAGATGATGAAAATGTTTGATTCGACAGATGATAGTGTGAAATAGATCCGTAGTGATTTATCGAGCATTTACCAAAAAGTTGCTTCACATGCAATATCCATTAAACAAATTGAGCAGTAATTGAGTCAACTATCTTTGACAATGAATCCACGCCAGCAAAGAATACTTCGAGTAATATTGTCCAAAATCTAAAGAATGATGGTAAATACATGGAAGTTACTACTCAAGGTGGAAAGTGGACTACTGACCTTTCTATGCCGACTCAGGTGGAGAGTGCGAAGAAATCGAAAGAGTCTCAAGTTGAAGAGGTAGAAAAACCCAAAGATCAAGTTGAGAAATAAGAAGAAAAAGTTACTCAAAGATAATCTAGATGCCCCAACCTCCTTCTCCTTCCCCTCAAAGATCGGTCAAGAAAATTAAGGAAGGTAAATATTGTACGTTCATCTTGATGTTCAAACAACTCTCGATAAACGTTCCTTTATTGAAGCACTAGAATAGATACTGGATTATGCTATGTTTATAAAAGATCTTGTGACCAGAAAGAGGGTCGTTAGTTTTGAAGGGGATGATAAGTTGTAGCATTGTAGTTTCATTGCTACTAGATCATTACTAGAAAAGAAGGCGGATCCTGAAGCGGTTAACATTCCATGTACTATTGTCACGTTACACTTTTCTAAGGCCCTATATGACTTGGGTCCTAGCTTTAATTTAATGCCACCATCAGTGTTTAAAAATTTAAGCTTTGGAGCCCCGAAACAAACTTTAATGGCTACTTATGACTCAGCGCACTCTAAGGAAACCAATTCGGATTCTATAAGATGTTCAAGTCAAAGTTGAGGCATTCACATTTCCCGTAGACTTCATGATCTTACACTGTGAGGTTGAGTTTTAAGCGTCCATCATCTACGGAGACCATTCCTTGAAACTAGGCGTGCTTTAGTTGATATAGAGAGAGGGAAGATGGAATTTTAATTGAAAAATGAAGAGGTAACATTTATTATCTACAAATCGATCAAGAATTGAACTGATCTTAAGGTGGTGTCCATAATGAACTTGACTACAGAGAAGCAACAAGAAGTACCAATTAAGGAGAGATAAGGTGTTGGAGCATTAGCGGTTATGATTATGAATTTTGATAGAGAGCACATTGGTGAGTACTATGAGATGTTTGTTGCACTGAATGGTTTTAGGATTTTTTGTAATACACCAAAGAAGCTTCATTTGGATCTAATGAATAGAGAGACTCCACATGTAACACCATCCTTTGATGGCTCCCAAAGTTGGAACTAAAAGCTCTCCCATCTTACCTGAAGTATTTATTTCTATGTCAGAATAATACTTTCCCAGTTATAATTGTTGCTTATTTGAATGACGGGCAAGTAGAGGCTTTGATATTGGTGTTGTAAGGAATTTAAGAGATCTATTTGATGGGCGATTTCTACAGTTA
Source organism: Solanum gracilifrons (assembly GCA_029582605.1). Classification (NCBI taxonomy): domain Eukaryota; kingdom Viridiplantae; phylum Streptophyta; class Magnoliopsida; order Solanales; family Solanaceae; genus Solanum; species Solanum gracilifrons. Next base: position 117,451 of record JAJOOH010001516.1, read on the forward strand.
TAGGTATTCGACCGGTTTTATCTCATAATATCTAACTAATGCTTGATTTTAAACTGTTCATTGAGTCCCAGAAGAGACTAAATCCACTAATACAAGATGTTGTGAAGAAAGAGATTATCAAGTGGTTGTATGTTGGGGTGATTTATCCGATTGCTGATAGTAATTAGGTGAGCTCGATTCAATGCATCCAAATGAATAGAGGGATCATTGTGGTTCCTAATGCAAAAGGAGCTTGTATAGATGAGGTCGACGATTATTTGGGGAGAGTCTGCATGAATTATCGCAAGTTTAATGCTTGGATAGAGAAGGATCACTTCTCGATTTCGTTCATAGACCAAATATGAGATCATCTTGCTGGTAAGAGTTGGTACTGTTTTCTGTATGGGTATTATAGTTATAATTAAAACTGTATAGCTCTGGAAGACTAATCGAAGACTAATTTCCCTTGCCCATATGAAACATTTGCATTCAAGAGGATGTCATTCAACTTGTGTAATTCACCAATGACTTTTTTAGCATTGCATGATATCCATCTTCTCAAACATGGTGGAAGACACCATCGTGGTATTTATGGATAATTTTTCTATGGTAGGTGACTCATTTGATGATTGCTTGACTCATCTAGGTGATGTTACATAATCATTTGAAGATGTGTAGTCTTGTTCTAAATTGGGAGAAACATCACTTCATGGTGAAATATGGCATAGTTTTGGGTCATCTAATTTCTCACAAAGGCATTGAGGTTGATAAAGCAATAATCAAGGTGAATGAAAAGTTTCCCTCGCTTATTTATGTAAAGGGTGTGAGAAGCATTCTAACATATGATGTTTTTAATCAGCGATTTGTCAATAATTTCTCCAAGATTGCGCACCCATTATGGAAGTTACCTGAAAAAAAGAAAAAGTTCTGCACCTATTGTTATTTCACTGATTTGGGGACAATTGTTTGAAGTTATTTGCGATGTGAATGGGCTGGGCGCTTGGCATAGTGTTAGGCAAATGCAAGAGAACATCCCATATACTGTAACACCCCGTATTCTACGTGTAATAGTTCTATTTATTACGCTTAAAAAACTTCTTTGTGGTATAGTTATGGACTTGGTTTCCTATGCAACTAGTGACAATAGAATAGATTTATAGCGAACTTTCCATAGATTTTAATGTGACCCGACTAAGTTGAGGTGATGGAAGTATTTAAACTTGAGATCATAAGTTGGTATTTGAGTCTAAAGTTTAAAGTGACATAGTGTATATAAGTTTTAAGTTAAGTTAAAGGTATTAAGGGCTAGAAATGGAATAAAATATTAAGGTTCTTTCTTGACTTCACTAAGCCAGTAGATGACAAGTAGGTGCATCACCTACTTTGACTTATTGACCAGCCCAAATGAACAAGTACACTACACCTACTTGCATTAATCTGGCCCAAGTTGAATAGAATAATAAGGGGAAATTGGACAGCCAAGGCCCAATCTTTCCAAGCCCACAAGAAATAACTTGAATGGAAAAATAGGTGGATCACCTACTTAAATGTGTGGCCTAAATTAAAGACACATGTTTGGCTGCAAAAGAAGTACAAGAAAGGTGGCCAAAGGCCCAATGTTCTCAAGTCCAAAAAGGCCCAACTGAAAAGTCCAAGTAGGTGGGTCACCTACTTGAAAAATTATGGCCCAAAATGAGTGAGAAAGTCAGCCAAAGCAGGTCCCTTTAAAAGGGATTGATATCAGCTTTTTCCAACCATTTTTACTTTGCCAGAAATCTGATTTCTAGAGCTTCCTCTCTTCTCTCTCTTAGCTTCATACAGAAGCCATTAAATACCATTAGGGTTCTTGAATATTAGGGAGTTCAAGCTATTGGAAGGTATAATTTAAGACAAGTTAAAGAGGACAACATTTACCTTGAAGAATCCAAGTCTTAGCAAGTGATAGTTCTGTCCAGCAAAGTAAGCTACTGCAATTTTCTCCCTCTTGTGCTCGATTTAATTAGGACACTTGGTATGTGTTAGTGAGTTGGAAATTGTTACTTTTACATGGTGTAATATTGGGGAGGATGTTCTGGTGATTAGTGCATGTTGGGATAGCCATGGAGGGGAGTCCTCTTTAACTTCAGTCATGAGCTTGTTTGAGCACTTTAAAAGTAATATTAACTCGTCAAGTGCTGGTGATCAGAAACCATGATTCATATTTCTTCTGTTACATTATTATATTTTAGGATTGTTTTATGTATGTTATGATAAGGGATGTGACTAGATGTGCGGGTAAGTTATGGAGACATTAAAGGATTTAAATGTGGCAGTGAGGTTTGGGGAGGACCTGATACGAAGGTCGTACTGTATATAGACGTGATTTAAGGGAAAGGGAAGGAAATAAAACATTCCATGCTTACTGCATGGTTAATATTTTGGTGAGATCAAGGAGCTCAAATTGATTGATTAGCTACTCATACTAGTCTTACAACTTATTTTATTGTAGATTAGTAATCTGAAGAGAAGGAGCTTAAGTCATACTTTTTGAATTGTATAGCAAGGTATGTATGGCTATTCGATTTCCTATTACTATGGCATGAATCGAACGCTTGCATTACAAAAAGTAAACTTTCTATGTGCCCTTGGTAGTGACTGATCCATAGGTGCAGTTCCTACTCCCTAGAGCATTAAAGTGAGTACTCTAATATGAGTTTGTTACTAAATGTAGGTGCTTACTCTACCAAGTATTAGCATGCAAGGTTTAAACTTGTTTCACCGTCAAAGTACCCTTGGCACGTATTTCCCATATATAAATCAAAATGATCCTAGATTACACATGGTACATTTGTTGGTATATTAGATATACAATCTGCCCATATCATGCCAACTAGCTTCAATTATCTATATAAATGTCATCTTGTCACATGTTCATATGTTCCCTTTATTGGATATTACTCCCATTGTATTACACTATAATGTTACCTCACAAGATCCCTACGTGCTCCATTGTACATTTTATATGTACTTACTTGGGATATGTATCCGTCCTTAAGTTGATTCTACCCACGTTCTCCCTTGGTTCCACTTTCATGTATTCCTTGTATTTGATATTAGTTAGTGAGTATCCGGCTACCATATAGAGTTCAAATCTCTTGGCTGAATGTTAAATGTCTTCGCTTGATATGTGCTTCAATTTGAGATGCCAAAATGCTTAACTGAGTCATATGCTCCTAAGTATTACATGTGCATGTCACATTTGCTTCCCACGCCATTGTTATTATCGTAAGTCCATATTCATATATGTCTTCTACTACTGGTCCATAGTTCCAAATCTCAACAATGATTATGACCACTAAAACAATAATCTCAAAAGAGATAATGATCATCAAAAGAACAATCTCTAAAGAGTTATGATTATCAAAAATACAATCTCGAAAGAGTTATGAACATCAAAACAATAATCTCAAAGATAAAGAATTTAAGTGAAGCTATCTGTATAATTATGGGTGGTAGCCCAAGGGCAAATACCTAGCATGGGTCAATCCCAATTGGTATAGAAGGGTGGCAGCTTAGGGACGAAAACTTAGCATGGGCCGATCCCAATTGGTATAAGAGGGTGGCAGCTCAGGGGAGAAAGCCTAGCATAGACCGATCCCAATTTGTGGAATTATGAGGACAACATCTCAGGGGTTAAAATTCCTAGCATGGGTCATCCTCTTCTGATCAGCTAGTCATTTGTATCATATGTCTTGTAAATATTATAATGCAAAGAAAAGTAAAGAAAAGAATATAACATACACGATTCCACAAGTATAAGCAAATGTGGTCTCTAATCCTTATTTATTGCTATTTGGTTTCACCTGAGGTCTCATTTTACATATGATTGTATTATTTTTTACATATTCAGTACATTATTTCGTACTGACGTCCCTTACTGGGGATGCTGCATTTCATGATGCAGGTACAGGTACTCAACTAGTAGATCTCCCAATAGAAGCATATGATACTCAATGGTTGTTGGTGAGCTCTAGGTTGATTCGGGGCTTTGCTGAATCTTTACTATGTGTATTTCGTAGTGGTACAGTCATGGATTCCAGTAGAGGCTTTGTAGACATTGTAAAGCTATCATCTGTATTCATAGTTTCACTTGTCACACATATCGGTTCAGCTAGTCAATAAGTGTTGTATATGAAGCTTCCCATCAGTAAATCTATTTGCATAGTAGTTTACTTTCTAATCACAGGTCATTTGTAAATCATGTGTTCATATGGTACTTATCCTCCTTACCTAGGGTTGGGGTGTGACAAATGTGGTATCAGAGCAGTTCGTCCTAGGGAGTCTACAAAACTGTGTCTAACCTTACTTATGAATGTGTTGCTCGCCATATTTATAATTAGGGGACTGCTTTGACATTTAGGAAATGTTACTATCCTTCATAATCCAGATAGTGCTATAGAACGAAGTTAAGAAGTCAATTTCCACTTGTACCTGATCATGTTATTCATATTATGTTTACGATGGTTAAGGTTAACAGTAGCTAAAAATTCAACATGCAACCTACAGAAAAGGATATGAAGTTATCAATATTTAGACTACATTGAGATCATTTTTTTCGACCGTCCCACTCCACAAGGTATGTAAAGGCTTTTATGTTATATGCATTTTATTTTGCATTTTTGCCATTTGTATCACATTGGTTCAATTGAGAAAGATATAGTATGGTTATCCATACACTTAAAAATGATGGGTCACCTAGTTACATATATGAGCAGTAGCATTTCTAAGCACATCTTCTAAGAAGGATGTATCCATATCTTGAGTTCTATATCTCCTCCATATTTATAGGATATATTCCTATAGAGGACAATCGTTCTTAGTCTGTGCTATACATAGAATTTTTGGTATTACACATGTACTCTAAATTGATGTTGTTGAACCAGTTTCTTTCAGTTGGAAGAAGGAAGTGGCACAATTTGATAGCTAAATGTATCAGTGCAATAGTGTTACTAGAGATACCCCTAATTGGCTGACAAGGCCTAAATTCTCACCATATATCATCCCGAATATGTTAATAGTTGGTTTTATATGGTAAGTTCCAACCACCCCCAATAAGTACTAAAACATTTATATTCTTTTCATGATTATGAAAGTTAGAGATAAGTGTGCTAATTACTGCAAATGATATATGTATGGTAATTCCTACTACAATCTATATTTTGGCTATAGAGGATTAGTATGTGACCAAATGGTTAAGGTTAACAAAAGAAAATTGATTGGCTAGACCTAAATTGTGATTAGTTAGGTTGTACATAGTGGGATTAGAGTACATGAATCTACTAGTTTGGATTAAAAGGTACTTGTTAGACAGGAATCATGTGAGAATGAAGCTTGAATGACACATGCCGAATATGTATGTAGAGCATTATTCACATGTATTGACTTACATCAATTTGAATAGAGCTACTACAGGGTTCATTTAATATATGCCTGCAGTAATTCGTCAGTCATAGTCCAGTTAAGGGAGAAGAAAAATTGATCATATCCTAGTTGTTATTATTTGCTATCTTTCATGGGAAAGGAGTCGAAACACCCTCACTTGTTATTAGATTTTCTGTTTTATGGTGCTTTCAAGCTTCACTATTTATTTTCTATGTCGACCTTCAAAGGGCACCAGGCGTTGAGCGTGATATAGCATAAGCTTAACGAAGGTAAAGTTGACCTCGACCTCCTACTATAAAAGATGAACTACTGAGGATTTTCTTTTTCTAACTTGTCTGTAGTGTTTATATTGACCTAGACGGAAGCCAAATCCCAATAGTAGAACACCTATAAGAATTCTTAGGATATTGAAGAGAGTAGATGGGGAAATCAATTGTATATGTTTAGGTGAGTAAGGAATATGAGCATAGCTATCCCACCTGTGATTTAACGCTTAAGACAGTGTGTTTTCCCTTAATATGGTAGAGTGGTTCTATAGGATATCTCGTAGTTTCCAAAGATGGTTTGTTATATAATTATACATGTTGCATGTTCCATAACTTATCTATTTGTATGTCATTTTCCCTTTGTGGATCACTTTCTCAAATGTTTTCTAATGTCATAGAATGCTTACATGTACGTGTTATCCGCTTCAGAGTACCCTTGTTTATTGTTATATGTTTTTGTAGGACCTTTTCCTTACATGTTCTTTATTGCAATGGTTACTTTTCACATGTCACTTGTCCATATTGTGTGGGTACTACATGCTAATTGATCATATGCTATGGGAAGAATTAGTGCTCGTGGGTTATATAACTCGCATATCACTTGTTTACATGTCATATGCATCATAAACCATTTCTATGTATATTACATGCCTCGTAGCCTATTTGCTTAAACATTACAGACCTCATAGCTTTTCTAGCCATGTGTCATGTGTTCACTTGCTCATATTTCATAAGTGTACTTATTATTGACATGTTAGGTCACCAATCCATGAAATATAACGCACTTAATCAATGTGATTTGTGTTCCGTAGTTCATATTTCATATAGTCTACATGCTTACGTATTATATATTTTGTAGCTTTAGTACTCATTCATCATGTGCTCATCTAGTCCATTTCCTACATTCCTTATAGTTCATTCGCTCACACGCTACCCTATGAACCATATGCGTGCGTACATCATATATTTCTATAGCTTAATGCATGTATATTATGCGCTCCCTTTTGTGCTAATTTGCCTATGTGTCATACCCAATGTGACTTATTTATTTGTACACTATGCCCCTCTGTGATTATTGACTTGAGTTTTGAACATTTTAGGAAAACATTTCCTTGTATCATTATGTAGTGAAGATTTTGACCAGAAAAGGTTGGGCATATATGTAAATTTTATCACAACCATAGATAAATAACTTAGCATAATGCCTTATTCAAAGGTGCGGCATAAAACTTTAGATTTTATAATAACAGCTATGCGTTCTTATAAGTCTCACCTCTGAAAGGCGTCATGACATAAAAGAGAAGGGAAAGTAGAGCCCCGATATGTTAGGCCTTTGATTATGTGTTCGTTCCATATACGAAACAATTGGGATATACATACCTCCATTGAAGTATTGTTGAAGGAATAGAATATAATATAAGGTACTTAGGAATATGGTAGAGATCCTAAGTACCCCTCCTCATTCTAAACATTAACGTAAGGATCTGAGATCATGTGGTCCCCTTATATGATCATGAATCCTACTAGCATTTGTTTATTTGAAATGTCATTTGTATGTCTTGTGTATATTAAAGTCCGTATTTGTATGAGTTCTACTTGTGTATATTCAGTGAATTACATGGTCAAGAAAGGGGTTTAATTTTTCATATTATTATTTTATGAACCATTTCTATTGAGACTTCATGCTAGACTTGTCAATACGTGTTTTAGGTTAATATATGGATTTTGGATAGTCCTATTTATAATGGGAACTCTCGCAAATCTCCAAATGAAATTCCAAGGTTAACCAAACTATCAGCTTCACCCATCATTCAAGGACAAATGATCATAAGGGGGGGAGGATGTAACACCCTGTATTCTACGTGTACTAGTTCTATTTATTAGGCTTAAAAAACTTCCTTGTGGTATAGTTATGGACTCGGTTTCCTATGCAGCTAGTGATAATAAAATAGATATATAGTGAACTGTTCGTAGATTTTAATGTGACCCGATTAAGTTGAAGTCGATGGAAGTATTTAAACTTGAGATCATAAGTTGGTATTTGAGTCTAAAGTTTAAAGTGACATAGTGTATCTAAGTTTTAAGTTAAGTTAAAGGAATTAAGGTCTAGAAATGGAATAAAATATTAAGGTGCTTGCTTGACTTCACTAAGCTAGTAGATGACAAGTAGGTGCATCACCTACTTTGACTTATTAACCAGCCCAAAAGACCAAGTAGGTGCATCACCTACTAAGACTCTTTTGACGATGTTATTGGGCCAAGTACACTACACCTACTTGCATTAATCTGGCCCAAGTTGAATAGAAGAATAAGGGGAAAATGAACAGCCAAGGCCCAATCTTTCCAAGCCCACGAGAAATAATTTGAATGGAAAAGTAGGTGCATCACCTACTTAAATGTGTGGCCTAAATTAAAGACACATGTTTGGCTGCAAAAGAAGTACAAGAAAGGTGGCAAAAGACCCAATGTTCTTAAGTCCAAAAAGGCCCAACTGAAAAGTACAAGTAGGTGGGTCACCTACTCGAAAACTTATGGCCCAAAATGAGTGAGAAAGTCAGACAAGATAGGTCCCTTTAAAAGGGATTGATATCAACTTTTTCCAACAATTTTTACTTTGCCAAAAATTTGATTTCTAGAGCTTTCTCTCTTCTCTCTCTTAGCTTTATACAATAGCCATTAAATACCATTAGGGTTATTGAATATTAGGGAGTTCAAGCTATTGGAAGGTATAATTTAAGACAAGTTAAGGAGGACAACCATTACCTTGAAGAATCCAAGTCTTAGCAAGTGATAGTTCTGTCCAGCAAGGTATGCTACTGCAATTTTCTCCCTCTTGTGCTTGATTTAATTAGGACACTTGGTATGTGTTAGTGAGTTGGAAATTGTTACTTTTACATGGTGTAATATTGGGGAAGATGTTCTGGTGATTAGTGCATGTTTGGACAGTCATGGAGGGGAGTCCTCTTTAAATTCAGTCATGAGCTTGTTTGAGCACCTTAAAAGTCATGTTAGCTCTTCAAGTGCTGGTGATCAGAAACCATGATTCATATTTCTTCTGTTCCATTATTATGTTTAAGGATTGTTTTATGTATGTTAAGATAAGGGATGTGACTGCATGTGCGGGTAAGTTATGGAGACGTTAAAAGACTTAAATATTGCAGGGAACTTTGGGGAGGACCTGATATGAAGGTTGTACAATATATAGACGCGATTTAAGTGAAAGGGAAGGAAATAAAATATTGACTAGACAAATTGCATGCTTACTGCGTGGTTATTATTTTGGTGAGATCAAGTAGCTCAAATTGATTGATTAGCTACTAATACTAGTCTTATAACTTATTTTATTGTAGATTAATAATCTGAAGAGAAGGAGCTTAACTCATACTTTTTGAATTGTATAGTATGGTAGTAAGGCTATTCAATTTCCTATTTTTTGGTATGAATCTAACACTTGCATTACAAAAACTAAACTTTCTAAGAGCCCTTGGTAGTGACTGATCCATAGGTGCAGTTCCTACTCCATAGAACATTACAGTGAGTACTCTAATATGAGTTTGTTACTAAATGTACGTGCTTACTCTACCAAGTATTAGCATGCAAGGTTTAAACTTGTTTCACCGTCAAAGTACCCTTGGCACGTATTTCCCATATATAAATCAAAATGATCCTAGATTACACATGGTACATATGTTTGTATGTTGGATATACAAGCTGTCCATATCAAGCCAACTGGCTTTAATTATCTATATATATGGCATCTTGTCACATGTTCATATGTTCCCTTTATTGGTTATAACTCCCATTGTGTTAGACTATAATGTTACCTCACAAGATCCATACTTGCTCTGTTGTACAGTCTATATGTACTTACTTGGAATATGTATCCGTCCTTAAGTCGATTCTGCCCACGTTCTCCCTTGGTTCCACGTTCATGTATACCTTGTATTTGATATTAGTTAGTGAGTATCCGGCTACCATATAGAATTCAAATCTCTTGGCTGAATGTTTAATATCTTCGCTTGATATGTGCTTCAATTTGAGATGTCAAAATGCTTAACTAAGTCATATGCTCCTATGTATTACATATGCATGTCACATTTGCTTACCATGTCATTGTTATTATCATAAGTCCATATTCATATATGTCTTCTACTACTGGTACATAGTTCCAAATCTCAACAATGATTATGACCACCAAAACAGCAATCTCAAAAGAGCTAATGATCATCAAAATAACAATCTCTAAAGAGTTATGATTATCCAAAATACAATCTCGAATGAGTTATGAATATCAGAACAACAATCTTAAAGATAAAGAATTTAAGTGAAGCAATTTGTATAATTATGGGTGGCAGCCTAGGGGAAAACGCCTAGCATGGGTCGATCCCAATTGGTATAATAAGGTGGTAGCTCAGGGGCGAAAGCCTAGCATAGGCCGATCCCAATTGGTATAAGAGGGTGGCAGCTCAGGGGCGAAAGCCTAGCATGGGCCTATCCCAATTTGTGGAATTATGTGGATAGCATTTCAGGGGTTAAAATGCCTACAATGGGTCATCCTCTTCTACCGCTGATTAGCTGGTCATTTGTATCATATGTCTTATAAATATTATAATGCAAAGAAAAGTAAAGAAAAGAATGTAACATACACGATTCTACAAGTATAAGCAAAGGTGGTCTCTAATTCTTATTTATTGCTATTTAGTTTCACTTGAGCTCTCATTTTAGATATGGTTGTATTATGCTTTACATATTCATTACATTCTTTCGTATTGACGTCCCTTATTCGGGATGCTGCATTTCATGTTGCAGGTACAGGTACTCAACTAGTAGATCTCCCCAATAGAATCACATGATACTCAGCGGTTGTTGGTGAGCTCCAGATTGATTCGGGGCTTTGCCGAGCCTTTACTATGCGTATTTCATAGTGGTACAGTCATGGATTCCAGTAGAGACTTTGTAGACATTGTAAAGCTATCATCTGTATTCATAGTTTCACTTGTCACGTGTATCAGTTCAGCTAGTCAATATGTGTTGTATATGAAGCTTCTCATCAGTAAATCTATTTGCATAGTAGTTTACTTTCTAATCACAGGTCATTTGTAAATCATGTGTTCATATGGTACTTGTCCGCCTTACCTAGGGTTGGGGTGTGACATATACTATGTGAGCAAAGCCCTGAATATTGCTCAAGAGAATTACATTGTCATTGAATAAGAATTTCTTGATGTAGTCTTCACATTCTAGAAATTTCAGTCTTATTTTCTTGGTACAAAAGTCATTGTGCACACTGATTAGGAAGCTTTGAGGTACCTTATGGGAAAGAAGGATGAAAATTCAAAACTAAATCGATGAGTGTAATTGTTGCAAGAGTTTGATTTTGAGGTGAATGATAGAAAAGGGATAGAAAAAAGGTTGCTAATCACTTGTCCTAATTATAAGAAGAAATGTTGAAGTTGGATGATGGAGTTGAGATAGAAGATATGTTTCCGGAAGAACATGTTTTGCTGTCTAATATGATCTTATCCCTTGGTTCACAGATTTCGTTAACTATTTGGCGAGTGATATACTACATTCTGGTTTTTTATTTCACCAAAGGAGAAAATTCATGTGTAATGTGAATAAGTTTTATAGGAAAGAGTCATATTTGTTCTGTGTTTGCATTGGTGGGATTATTCGTTGATTTGTTCCTGAGATTGAGATGATGCGTATATTAGAAGCTTTTCATTCGTCTCCTGTTCGTGGTCATCATTGTGGTATTTTGACTTCTCCTAAGATCTTGCACTATGGTCATTATTGTCCTACTGTTCACTAATATGCTCATGATTTTGCATGGTCGTGTGATAACTGTCAAAGAGAAGGAGGTGCTTCAAGGAAGCAAGAACTTCCACCTACTCCAGTTTGAATGGGATAAAGTATATGCTTGTAGAGGTTATCTAAGAGGTTTAATGGGTGGAAGTTGTTGTGCTTTCAAAAAATGAAAGAAAGAGTGTCACCTCATTCCTGAAAAAGAATATCTTCTCCTGCTATGGTAAACTAAGGGTGATTATCAGTGATGGAGGTTCTCACTTTTGTAATAAGTTGTTTAAAGTGTTACTTGAGAAATATGGTGTTCGGTATAGCGTAGAAACTCCTTACCATCAGCAGTCTAGTGGGAAAGTTGAAGTGTCAAATAAAGAGATCAAGAAAATCCTTGCAAACACTGTGAATGCGAACATAGTTGATTGGTCGAGAAAGATGGATGATTCTCTATAGACTTATTGGACTGCATTCAAGCATACCAAGCTTAAAATTGAATAAAATTCATTGAACTCAATTAGATAATCTTTAACTCAAAAGGTTAACTTTGAATAAAATAGTATATACAATTTGCCAGATATAGGCAACTTAATCCTTTAAAACAGTTAAAAAATAAATGAAACAAACTTCTCAAACTTTACTGTCTATCTATTTAGCCTCTAAATGACAAAGAAGGAAGTCGGGACAATACCCACGACATCCTGGAAAAACTGAAAATGTAATGACATCCTCTGGAAGCAAAGGCTTATGATCGAATAATGCTATCAAAGACACTTAATCCAGTTCAAAGAGTCAATGATCATTAGTCAGTATACAACCCAACCGATTGGTTGGGATCGTTCCCACAGGGAGTGGTACGTGTTTAAGAATCAATAGGAAATATAAATATGTTCAAATCAGCCATAAGAATAGACATTTACGAATAAAAACATACTATAAATCAAGGGTTGACACGAGTGTCTAATAACATAAGGGGGTTTTGGTTTTAACTAGCAGCTACAACAACCGCAAATAACACGTAATAACAATAATGAGACGGGTTCTTGGGATGTTATTCGATTATAAGCTAAGGTAGACAAGTGGGTACGTGCACTAGTTAGAAAATAGTTGTAAATCAGTGAGTAAGCTAGACTTTAGTGGAGATAAATTTTCTCTCAAATGATTTACCCCGAATGAAGTTGGTTTCTCTCGAACACCAACAAGCATGCAATTAAGAACAATCTACGCTTTAGTCCATTCACTCTCTCGAGCTAAATGTGTGGAAAATGGTTTAGGATTCACTCTCTCGAGCTGAACCCATGACAATCCAATACCCATTGACCATTAATCAAGAATATGGGTTTTAAAACCGCTCTCTCGAGCAAGCCAAAAACACAAAGGTAGAACTGCATTTGCAACTACAATTCTTTAAATTATACCTCAATTATTGATTGAAATCACTTCTAACAGCATTTAAACTAACAATTAGCAATATCCATATGCTAAATTAGCCCATAATCACACCCCAAGAATTGGGGATTTAGCTAGCATCATAAAAAGATAAAAATCGTTACCAAACTGAGTTTCCATCAACTAGGTAAGATTACTTTCTTCTTTACAAATGTCTAAATTCAAGAATCTCAAAGACCCACTTCCAATTTCTCAAAAATGGAAAACTTCAATTCTCAAAGCTAAGTAAAACTTGTCTCAATACTCAGAGTTCAAAAATAAGATACTTGATAATGATAAAATCTAACGCTTATAATGAAAAGATATTAAACCTAATGTTTAAAAACGTATTTATAGACACCGAAAATATGCTGCGAAGGACCATTCGGTGTAGTAAGTCGGTTTCACCGATCAGTTCGGCGATCCGACCTCTGGTCAGTTCCATCACTTCTTTGCTTTGGTCTTCACTATTCTCAAGTTATGTAACTTTGGGCGATCCAACACTGCATCGCAGAACCACTCGGCGACACGCCGACCGCTCTTTTCTTTCGCCGACTTGATTTTCTCCTTTAGGGCTTGGTACATTGGAACTTTAGGTGAGGAAGTGGCCATTCAGTGACTCGCCAAAGAGACTTGGAGATCACCAGGCCTTCATTTCTTCGTTCTTTCAGCTCACTTTGTTCCTTTTTGTAAGTTAGTGTCAATGCTTTGTTCCTCAATCTAAATACCTAGATTTCCAGGATTTTACATGAGTTATTAAGCACCAAATGAGCATTTGAGGACACTAAATCTATCCAAATAAAGCCCTAAATAAGTGCAAATCTAGGACTCATCAACACCCCCAACTTAAAGTTTTGCTTGTCCTCAAGTGAAACTCAAGTTCATCAGTTCAAAAATGATGTCTCAAACAGTGCTACACAAGACTCAATCATTAATGCACACAACAAGACTCAAATTACTCATGCATGGATCAACTGTGCACTCAAGGATTCAAGTTGTGACTCACCATTATCTCAAGCTCACAATAATAGCTTCAAACACAAGTTCAAGCGCAACAAAGGTGCTCAAATGCCCTCACACAAGGAATGATTTCATATTCACACACATGGTTCAACAATTAATTTATCTGCAATCACCAACAACTCTCACGCTCGCAAAGATTAATAAATGTATGACTTCACCCATAGATTTGCCCTTATTTTCCAATCAACACTTTTTTCAGCTCACTCAAGATCAAAAAGGTATTTTTAAGGCTTGCAACGGGGCTGAGTATAAAGGTACAGTCATTTAGTCTTAGTGGCTGCTATCCCTAAGAAATGTGGTGTGAACAACACTTCCTTTCCCTTTCTTCTATATTCTCATTCATGCTCAAAATTAACCCCATTATTCATTTTCCATGAAACATTGGACACCTCATTTCTTTTTGCAACTTTATTTCAAACAAAATTCATTCTTTTTCTTTTTCCTTCTTCCTTTATTTTCTCTCTCTTTTTTTTGTATGGAGGGGTTCTATCTTTTTCAAAACCATGGGTAGAGGGGAATTCCTTCACATTTCTTGATTTACCTTCTCTTTTCACCACACCCCCAACTTAGGCTTTTGGCCTAAGTTGGCTATTCAAACAAACCAGACATCATGAGGATTATGGGTGAAAGGATAAAGAAAGGTCACAATTCCATCAATTTTCTTCCAAGAAAAGGATAAGGCTCAAAGGGTATTCAAGCAACGATCGCACACTCACAAGGTAGGCCACAAAAGAGGTATAATGTCAAATTGTTTCACTCTTTAAAATTGTTCCCTAAGATCATTTCAAGAGCTCACATCACTTGGTCAACCGAATCAACGGGGCAAATTCTGGGTGTCAGCACACAAGGTTCACAGTAAGCTCATCACACAAGGCATTGACACCAATGTCAATTAAGACTCCACACTTTTGCTAGTGTACAATGTTCATCACAAGAGATTCAATTTGATATTCGGCTAGTCACAACGAAATGCAAAATATTCACATATTGTCTATGCAACTTCATTTGGCCTCATCGTAGCCGCACATTCACTTTTGTTCAATTATGAGCACTACTCAAGTCATAGGTATTGATCAACACCGATACTCTAATTTACAAAAGAACAACCATATTCAAACACAATGAAGAGGTGGCACAAATTTTCGAAAGGGTCCAAAAATCAATTACATTCAAAATAAGGAGCCAGAAGCTCAAACTTCCACAAAAACAGTGTTACAACCGAAATGTATTACAAAACCCAATATATACAGAAAATAACATCAAAACAAGAGCAATACTCAAGTCATCGGTATTGATCAAGAACGATACTTAAATTTGCAAAAGAACAACCACATTCAAACACAATCAAGAGGTGGCACAATTTTTTGGAAGGGTCCAAAAATAATTTACATTCAAAATAAAGAGCCACAAGCCAAAAATCCACAAAAACAGTGTCACAACAAAAAATGTATCACAAAACACAATATATATAGAAATTAACATCAAAACATGAGGTAGGTATGGAAATACCTCACCCCACCACAAACAAGAAGCAATTTGTCCAGAAATGCAATAAAAATATCCAAAAAGTAAATAAATATGACAAAGAGGGAGTTAAAGAGGGGTTTTGTCTACACAATCGCTCCATCTGACGGGTCACCAATGCTCGGTATAGCACTCTGATCCGGGAATCAGAGCCCGGAGTCACATCAATTGTACCCGCTCCACTAGGGTAAGCCAAAGGTGTATCTGCCAAAGAAGTCTGCACAACTGCATCTACCATGGCCTCCTCAGTCTCTGTAAGGCCTTTGTAAGAGACATCCTTAGCAACCCCAAGCATCTCCTCATCTGTCTCAGCCTCAGACTCAGGATCAGCTATATCCTCAGCTCGAAGATCATCTCTGGTGGTACCTACAGGCATATCTGGCTCAACTGGCACATCTGGGATCTCCACTATCCCGAAAATCATAGAATGTCGGTGGACTTCAGCTGGTCCACATCTCTCATCGGTGCAGCAATAGCATCTTGTATAGTTGTCACCTCCTCAGTGTCCCCTTGTCAATGCTCGCACACTTCTATCCTAGCTACAAGAAATCAATGGTAGCGCTCAAAGGTATCACAGCATCAGCGAGGGCACTTTGAATCATGCCCGGAATGGTGGCCTCAAGTTTGGCGGCACGACAATCCGTAGAATGGGATAGCTTCCCCATTCATAGAAATACAACCTGAGTGACTGAAGGTCGACCAGCACCAGTAGCAGTACGAGATATGGGAGGCAAGGGAGTAGTCGAGGAACTGGGAGTAACAGAAGGGGTAGCACTAGATGTACCTAAAGGCCCAGTGGCAGGAGTAGGCAAAACTGCCTCTGCAGGTAATGTCTGAGGATCAACAATCAGGTATGTGTCCACCGGGGCTGCCTTCTTCTTTTCCACCTCATCTTTCAAGTACTCTACCTCTATCCTCTGGATATCTGTAGAAGATGTAGGAATCACTTCCACATCCTTCTTCTCATCTCTAGGCACCTGAGCCCGTCTACACAGCTCGGTGATCAACACTAGAAAGGGGAGGGAAGTTTGGCGCTGCGTGGCCCTAACAAGCATCTCCTGCGCAATAATCATCCCAGATTTAGCCTACTCCCATCAATGATCCAACCAAGACAGACTGCTTTGGCGTGTCGAAGAATTGACTCGTTCTGGGATGGCATGATGATACTGGTGATGAAGCCAGACCAATACCTCGCTGCTACATTTAGGTCTTTCTTTTCAATAGTTGCTCCAACCTCAAGCCACTTGGGAGTACCGTATGATATCAACGGAGCCAACCACTTCTTCATATTTTCCAGCGTTTTTGTCCTAATGTTGTACTGACAGCCATCCTCAATTCGTGTTGAAACACCCAAGATGGAATTGATAGCATCACAATTACATTTTACCCTTATTCCCCTGATGACCACATAGTCAACCAGCTTGAATTTGGCTGCCGACTTCTTCCTTTGTGGCACCAGGGCACTGTAGGCACTATAGAATTCTCTGACCCATTTTGGAATGTACGGGCCAAGGGGTTTGGTGAAGAGCTGGATTTTATGTAATCTCAGGCAACACAAGATCTCCAGATATCGTTCAATGACACCATCAGTTGATAGTCTCTTTTTCTCTATGATGGTTCTCAATCCCTCAGTTTTCAATCTGTTCATAGACTCGGCAACAGCAGCTGATTCAATAGCAGATGGTCTTGGAAAGAACCTTTCATTCGATGCTTCTGATTCAACTCCCAGACAACCAAGGAAGTATGCGCGAAGATAGGGTTAGCCCCTGCGGCAAGCATTATCCGGGAACGATTATCCAGGAACTGGAAGATGGTTGGCGTGACACGCCTAAATCCCCCACAATCAATCCACAAGGCTTCAGGCGACTGGAGCAATTGGGAGGAGGACCCTGTACTAGTGGTGCTAGGACCACAGCATATGTTGGAGCAGGAGGAGTAGTGGTGGCCCTAATCCTAGAGGGATCATTCAGCCTCTTGGAATGCAGCTCCGCTCTCTGGGCTGCTAGTAGCTCATCTTCACGCTCAGAAGTTGCAGCCTGATACTCTTGTTGCTCACCCTCACTCTTAAAAGTTATGAGCTGAGTGACATATATGCCGTCACTGTCGGAGTTGGCCTCCGGTGACACTGGTGCTAGTGCCTTTTCCTTTCATTTTCTCTTCCCACCTGTTGTTGGAAGTTTGGTGGCCTTATCCTTAGCCTTGGATAAAGTTGCCTCCTAGTTAATTGTTATTCCCTTGGCCCTCTTGCGGGGCGACATGTCTCTATCTGCTACTTTAGGTATATCCATATCTGGAAAACATCGAGAAAAGTTAGAAATAGTTCAAGAAAATGCACAGAAAAATGATTGCAGACAGATTCGCCTATCTGGTCGGCGAGTCATCGAATCACTTTGGCGAGCCAGATTGGATTCGCTGAAAAGATTGGCTCAAAATTTTCCAGAAAAATTTGGCATGTCGGCAATGCGTTGGGCCTTTGGCGAATCGCCGACACCACTAGCCGAGCAAGGACTAGCCCGCCAAAAGTTACAGTGCATTTTAGGGGTTAGGGGTGCAGAAAAGGCGAGCAAGAAGAACCTTCGGCAAGTCGTCGAATGCAATAGGCGAAATTAGGCTTCTCGTCGAAAGTTACAGAACCCAAACTCAAATTAAGCATGAAATTAAGGGCGATGGCGAATCATCGAGTGTTTCGGCGAGCTCGACCCAGCTCACCAAACGACCCAACGTGCCTACTTTCAATCCCAACTTCCAAATTCAACCCCGTAGCCCCCAAAAACAAAATCAAAGCAATCACTATTTGAATTGAACCTAGACCCATACTACCCATGACCCCTGGATACTCAGACTTCTCCCGGTTTAAGCAAATTTGGCCATTTGATGACTTTTGCCCTTAAGAATTACGTCAACCGCTCTATCATTGGGCAAATTGTGTCATTGGCACAAATACGGTTTACTTAGACTTCACCCGACTAGACCCAACAATAATTAAGCAACACCCCACAATTTTAATCAATTTTAAGACACAAAATATCGGGAAATCAACAATATGGCATATTATGCATGATATTCGAATTAAAATATGCAATCAAGCATACAATTACGATTAGAGAGGCCCAGCACACTTCACTATTATAAAATAAATTGCAAATGAGTAAGAATCACTAAATATACGTTTGGTTTTCAGAAAACCAACCTTAGAAGCCGAATAATCAAGTTGTAAAGCTAGGCGGCAATGAAATCCAACTCCTAACAAACAATCAAAGACTAGAAACACGATAAAAATGCAAAAATATGGAAAATATTATGCGGGTGTGTGTTTGGGAAGTGCAAAAGTGTGGGAAAGTGAAAGATTTTGAACTTTTGAACTTTTGGCCTTTAAAAATCGTCCAGTTCTCACCCATTCGGTGACATCAGTCTTGATCGCCGACCCCCTCGACGACACGGTGAATGGGTACTTACCTCGCCGAGTTTTACAGGACCCCCAATTAATATGGGGTCTAAATGGCAGACAAAATCATGATGGCCAACCTGGTCGGCGATTCGCCAATCTGCTCCTACGCTCACCGAGTTTTACAGACTCCAATTTCAAAATTCCTTGAGTCCAACGGCCGTCCAAGTCGGTCTCGCCGACCCCTTTGGTGAGTCGCCGACCTCTTCGATGACTCGCCAACTGGACTTTCAGCTCGCCAATCTCCACTTCTCAAACACATTCCACACTTCAACCTGCACAATCAACACACCATTATTTTGGAATAAAAAAGTAAGCAAATAAAACTTGGGTTGCCTCTAAAGCAGCACCTTAGTTAAAGTCATGGCACGACACAAGTCCTCAGTCAAACTTCATTCTTGGGGTTGGCCATAGTGTCACTAAGCAACCCACTTGTTGTCTCTGGTTCAGATGAGACGAAATATGACCCTTTTGGGTCTCCAACTGCTTGATAGAGACGGAATAAGAGGTAACCGTTTCGCTAAGGGTCGACAAATCTTCCTTCATTTCCTTCAAAATTTTGTTGAACCCCTCAACTTTGTTGAGAATACGAGATAGCATATCCTCAGACTGACCACCCTCAGAATCCTTTGGCTTTTGGCGCTCATGGGGAGGAACATATCTATCATTCTCCCTATCTCTCTCTTTCCAAGTGGGGTTACGATCCCTCCACTCTCTATCACGATCCTTCCAACCTTCATCTCTATTCCAACCTTGGTTATCACCTTTTCTCGGGTAGTTTGAATGATAACCACCTCCTTGGTTAACTAAAAAATTCACCTCTTCATTGTATAAAGCCTCAAACCTGGCCTAATCAAGATTAACACACCCGACACCCATATCATTGACACTTCGAGAACCAGCTCCCATGACATTTTTGGACAAAATATCAAGTTATGTCATGATCTTGTCCATGTTCTGGTCATGATCTTGGTCTTTCTCCAGCTACTGCTTGCTCAATTTAAACGTGAGAAGGGAGACCTGATCTTCGCGGGTGTACCAAGCCAGAATAATTGTGGTCATACCATTCAAATATTCCGCTGCTATAACGTAAGGTTGTTGCATCAAATCTCCCGGAGAAAGTTTGTCAGCTACACCCTTGTTCATTGAATCAAGACTTCAGTAAAAATACTGTAGCAAAACATTGTCAGGCAAACCATGAGTTGGGCATTAAGGCACCAACTTCTTGAATTGTAGCCAAGTCTCATGAATTGGCTCACCCTCCAAACGCTTGAAGCTTTGAATGTTGTCCCAAAGAGTCAACATCTTCGAAGAAAGCAAAAATTACACTTGAAATGCGGTGATAAGCTCTTCCTACGAAGTCATTGAATCTCGTGGCAATTCAGCCAGCCACTTACAAGTTTCTCCCATCAAACAAAATGGGAACAGCCTCAACCTGACCGAGTCTTGGGATATATTCTTAAAGGAGAACAGCCCGCACACATCAACAAAGTTTCTTAAATACTCATGGGGATCCTCATGAGCTAACCCATCAAACAACCCTTTCAATTGCAAGAGCTGCAACATGGTACTTGTAATATAGAACACATCGTTCCATTCCATCGGAGGAAAATGAATGACACAAATTTAGCACATTAGATGGGGGTCATTAGCATTAGGCTCATTGACATCGTTGAGGTTTCCGATGTCATCTTGGTGGCCTACTTGGCTGCCATGGCTTCCGTTCACACTCATACTTCCTGTTACAAAACACAAACAAGCAAACCAAAACTAAGAGTATGTAGATTCAACTATAACTAAGAAGAACAAAATTCAACTTAACTAAAGAATCTTAACCAACACCACTCCCCGGCAGCGACGCCATTTTGATCGAATAACACTATCAAAGATGCCTAATCTATTTCTAAGAGTCAACGAACGTTAGTCAGTATATAACCCAACCAATTGGGTTGGGATCATTCCCACGGGGAGTGGTATATGTTTAAGATTCAATAGGAAAATATTAATATGTTCAAATCAGCCATAGGACTAAATATTTACGAATAAAAACATACTATAAATCTAGGGTTTACACGAATGTCAAATAAAAAAAGGGGGGGTTGTGGTTTTAACTAGCAGCTACAACAACAACAAATAACACAAAATAATAATAATGAGACGGGTTCTTGGGATATGATTCAATTATAGGCTAAGGTAGACAAGTGGGTAATTGCAACTGTTAGAAAATAATTGTAAATCAGTGAATAAGCTAGACTTTAGTGGATATAAACTTTCTCTCGAACAATTTACCCCTAATCAAGTTGGTTTCTCTCCAGAACCAATAAACATGCAATTAAGAACAACCTACGCTTTAGTCCATTCACTCTCTCGAGCTGAATGTGTGGAAATGGGTTTAGGATTCACTCTCTTGAGCTAAACCCATGATAACCCAATACCCACTGACCATCAATCAAGAATCATGGTTTTAAAACCTCTCTCTCGAGCAAGCCAAAAACACGAAGGTAGAACTGTATTTGCAACTACAATTCATTGGATTAAACCTCAATTAATGATTGAAATCATTTATAAACAACTATTAAACTAACGATTACCAATACCCATAAGCTAAATCTTCCCATAATCACACCCCAAGAATTGGGGTTTTAGCTAGACATAATAAAAAGATAAAAAATCGTTACCAAACTGAGTTTCCATTAACTAGGTAAGATTAATTTCTTATTTACACAGGTCTAGATTGAAAAATCTCAAAGACCCACTTCCAATTTCTCAAAAATGGAAAACTTCAATTCTTCAAAGCTAAGGAAACATTGTCTCAATACTCAGAGTTCAAAAATAAGATACTTGATAATGATAAAATCTAAAGATGATAATGAAAATTTATTAAACCTAATGTTCAAAAACGTATTTATAGACACCAAAATTATGCTCCGAAGGACCATTCGGCGCAAGTTGCTTCCCCAAGTTGGTGAGTCCTCAAGTCCGAGGACAAGACCCATTGATCTAGCTTCTATGTTTAGTTCTTTGCTTATGTTGAAATACATTGTTGTACTTCCCTATTTCAAGACTTCTTATTGATGTAAGGGCTAAGTCCCATTTTCGATAATTCTATGTCTAGATGGTACATTGTGACGAAGTTAGATTCTGTTTTTCATTTATGAAGTGAAGTTGAACTTCCAAAGTAAAGTTTTAAATTTTCCATGATTTTATTCTATGATACATCCTATGACGAATGCTAAGGGCTTGTATAAGACCTCTTCGAGGTCGACTACACCGGTAACGACTAGGGGGTGCTCTCGAGTCGTTACAAAATTGGTATCAGAGCATAAGGTTGAGAATAATGTAGGATTTATGTCACAAGATACCACGTCGAGTAGAGTCTTGTTCATGGGTATGAAGCATGCCACCCTTATGAATGAGAGGCTATGAGATGCTTAGGAACTTTCACTCTTTTGTTATTCCATAGTCGTGCCTAAGATTCTTAACTCTGTTTAGTCCTTTTCTTCTAATCCTTCTCTTGTGCTATATAGGCAATGAATACAAGAAGGAACAATGGAAGGAGGGTCGGTGAGGAGAATATGAATGAGGCGGCTCCCCCTCAAGCTCCTCAAAACCCTCAAGTTCCTATTGAAGAAGGGGTTATGTCTAATGTTGAGATAAGGTCGGCTATTCATAATTTGACTCAAGTGTTGGCCACTGAAGTTGCTACGGATGCTAGGGTACAAGTGAACCCCAATTCTAGCACTACCGCTTCTAGGATAAAGGATTTCACAAGGATGAATCCCCCTACTTTCTTTGGCTCCAAAGTGGAAGAAGATCCACAAGGATTCATTAATGAAGTGTTTAAGGTTCTAAAGGCTATGAGTGCGTCTTTCCAAGAAAAGGTGGAGTTGGCCACCTATCAACTCAAAGATATGGCACAATTGTGGTATGAACAATGGAAGGAGGGGAGACCTATTAGAGAGGGTTCGATAAGTTAGGATACATTCAAAATGGCTTTTCTTGATAGGTTTTTCCCCTTGGAACTAAGGGAGAGGAAAATGCAAGGATTTATCAACCTCCATCAAGGGGGTATGAGTGTGAAAGAGTATGGCCTTAAGTTCACTCAATTGTCCAAGCATGCTCCTACTTTGGTGTCAGACTCTAGAGCTACAATGAACAAATTTTGTTATGGGGGTATCTGATCTTGTGGTGAATGAATGTAGGTCGGCTATGCTAATCCAAGCATGGACATTTCTCGTCTTATGGTTCATGCCGAACAAATTGAGGAGCAAAAGCTTAAGCGAGTTGGTAGAGAATTGAAGAGGTCAAGGGCCGATGATGGAACTTCTTCTAAGGTTAGGTTTGAAATCCAAGATAAGCCAAAGTTCAAAAAGAGGTTTCCCAACCAAGGTCCTCCTAACACTCCAAGGGTCAACAAAGGTAAAGTGTCTACCCCCAATCCTCAAGAAGCAAGAGGTGGTGGTCCTTATGTTGAGAAGCAAATTTGTACAAAGTGTGGTCGAAAATATGAAGGCAAGAGCCTAGTTCGCACGGGTAATTGCTATTATTGTGGTAAGAGCGGCCAATCCCGAGATGATCAAGAGAGCTCTCCGGATGTTGTGATCGGTTTGCTGCTAGTATTTTCAATTAATGTTTATGCATTATTGGATCCCGGTGACACTTTGTCTTTTGTAACCCCATTAGTGGCTATGAAGTTTGATATGTTTCCCGATGTGTTAGATAAACCCTTTTCGGTTTCTACCCACCGGGGTGTTCCATAGTTGTAAAAAGAGTTTATAGGGGTTGTCCCATATCATTTCCCAATAGAGTCACTTTAGTTGATTTGGTGGAACTTGATATGTTAGACTTTGATGTTATATTGGGGAAGGATTGGCTTCATCCTTGTTTTGCGTCCATAGATTGTAGGACCCGAATTGTGAAGTTTCAATTTCCTAATTAACCCATTTTAGAATGGAAGGGAGGAAATTCCGTTCCTAGGGGAAGGATCATTTCATGTCTAAAAGGTTGTAAGTTCATTTCTAAGGGTTATCTCTATCATATTTGAGGGTCAAGGATCTTGAGTCTGAGATTCCTCCTTTGGAGTCAGTCCCCGTAGTGAAGGATTTTCCAGAAGTCTTTCCCGATGACTTACCCAAATTCCTCCCAAACAGGAAATAGATTTCGGCATAGATTTATTGCTGGATACGTAACCCATTTCAATCCCTCCTTACCAGATAGCCCCGGCGGAGTTGAAGGAATTAAATGCTCAACTCAAAGATTTGTTGGATAAGGGTTTCATCAAACCTAGTATATCTCCTTAGGGTGCACCGGTATTATTTGTAAAGAAGAAGGATGGATCTCTCCGTATGTGTATTGATTACTGACAATTAAATAAGGTGACCACTAAGAACAAGTATCCACTCCCTAGGATTGATTACTTATTTGATCAACTTCAAGGAGCGAGTTACTTTTCAAAAATTAATTTGAGGTCGGGTTATCACCAACTTAGGGTGAGAGGTGTTGATGTTCCGAAAACAGCCTTCCGAACAAGATATGGTCATTTTGAGTTCTTCATGATGTCCTTTGGTCTTCCAAAAGCCCCGACGGCTTTCATGGACCTTATGAATCGTGTGTTTAGAAATTATCTAGACTCATTTGTTATTGTATTTATTGATGACATCTTGATGTACTCTAAAAGTGAGGATGATCACATGAATCATTTGAGGATAGTATTGCAAGTCCTCAAAGATCACCAACTCTATGCTATGTTTAGATAGTGCGAGTTTTGGCTAAGATCGGTTGCTTTTCTTGGTCACATTGTTTCTAGTGAGGGTATAGAATTTGATCCAAAGAAAACTGATGTAGTCAAAAGTTGGCCTAGACCTTTGAGTCCTTTCGACATACGAAGCTTTTTGGGTTTGGCCAGTTACTATCGGAGGTTTGTTGAGGGATTTTCATCTATTGCATCTCCATTAACGGCCATAACTCAAAAGATGTCCAAGTTTGAATGGTCGGAATGTTGTGAAAAGAGCTTCCAATTGTTGAAAGATAAGCTCACCTCCGCTCTGGTTTTGACCTTATAGGAGGGCACCGAAGGGTTTGTAGTATATTGTGATACTTCCCAAGTGGGTGTGGGTTGTGTCCTCATGCAGCATGGTAAGGTTATAGCTTATGCCTCGAGAGAACTCAAGGTGCATGAGAAGAATTATCCAACTCATGACCTTGAGCTAGCGGTCGTGGTCTTTGCTTTAAAGATTTGGAGACACTATCTCTATGGGGTACATGTGGATGTGTTTACCAACCACAAGAGTCTTCAATATGTTTTTAGCCAAAAATAATTGAATCTCCGACAAATGAGGTGGTTGGAACTCTTTAAAGATAATGGTATGAGTGTCCTTTACCACCCCGAAAAAGTAAATATGGTTGCGGATGGTTTGAGTCGTGTATCTATGGGTAGTATGTCACATGTGGAAGAAGAGAAAAGGGAGTTAGCCCATGATGTACATAGGCTAGCCCGATTGGATGTCCGACTTGAAGATTCCCCAAATGGAGGTGTCATGGTCCGTCATAATTCTGAGTCATCGGTTGTTGTTGGTGTGAAGTCTAAGCAACATCTTGACCCTATTTTGATGGAACTAAAGGAGTCGGTTCTCAACAAAGCAATAAAAACTTTTTCTCAAGGAGAAGATAGGTTGCTTAGGCACCAAGGGATATTATGTGAGCCAGATGTGGATGGCCTAAGAGAGACAATCTTAGAAGAGGCCCATGGGTCCCGATACTCCATCCATCCGGGAGCCACCAAAATGTATCCTGACTTACGTGAGATTTATTGGTGAAACAGAATGAATGAGACATAGCAAATTTTGTGGCTAGGTGCTCAAATTGCTAACAAGTCAAAGCCAAGCACCAAGGACTGTGAGGTCTAACTCAAGATATTGATACCCCCACTTGGAAGTCGGAAGAGGTCAATATAGACTTCGTGTTAGGTTTGCCTCGAACCTGTAGGCAACATGACTCCATTTGCGTCATTGTGGATAGATTGACTAAATCAACCCATTTCCTTCCCGTCAAGGTTTCTTATTCGGTGGAAGATTATTCTAATGTATACATTAAGGAGATTGTGAAATTGCATGTTGCCCCGTTGTCGATTATTTTGGATAGAGGTGCCCAATTTACTTCACATTTCTAGAGGTCTTTCCGAATTTCACCCTCAAATGGATGGTCAAGCGGAACGCACCATCCAAACCCTAGAGGACATGTTGAGAGCGTGTATCATTGACTTCAAAGTTAATTGGGATAACCACCTACCTTTGATAGAATTTTCCTACAACAATACCTACCACTAGAGTATTGCTATGGCACCCTTTGAAGCACTTTATGGTGGAAGGTGTCGATCTCCGATTGGGTGGTTTGAAGTAGGTGAATTTTCTCTTCTTGGTCCCGAGGTAGTCTATGAGGCAACGGAAAAAGTTTGACTTATAAGGGATAGGTTGAAAACGGCTCATAGTCGGCAAACGTCTTATGCCGATAATAGAAGGAGGGATCTTTAATTTGAAGTAGGTGATTGGGTCTACTTAAAGATCTCACACATGAAAGGGGTGATGAGGTTTGGTAAAAAGGGGAAGCTTAGGCCCCGGTATGTTGGGCCTTATAAGATCTTGAAGCATGTCCGAAAGGTCGCTTATGAGTTGAAATTGCCCATCAAATTGGCCCCGGTTCATCCGGTGTTCCATATTTCTATGTTAAAGAAGTGTATAGGTGTCTCGGTGTCCATTCTCCCTTTAGAAGGTTTAGAGGTGAATGAGAACCTTTCTTATGAAGAGGTTCTGGTCGAAATCTTAGATCGTCAAGTTAAGAAGTTGAGGAATAAAGAGGTGGCCTCCGTAAAGGTCCTATGGAAAAACCATCTAGTTGAGGGTGCAACATGGGAGGCCGAGGCCGACATGAAGTCCCGCTACCCTCATATTTTTCCTCCTACTCCTAGCCAAAGTTGAGCTTAGTAGTCTGTCTTAATTAGGTATAAATTGAAAGTCATGTGTGTTGATGATTATGACATGATTTCCTTGATTGTGCATATTGTTTGTGAATATTCATGCTTAAGTTGTATTTTGAGTTTTCATGAATTTTGTTTCTCATGGTTTAAATTGCACCCATAGATGTTGTGTGATGTTGTCTTCATGAGAGTTTTAATGAGCATACTTGATGTTGCCTTGTTAAAGAAATTTCTTGTTGATTGCTTAATATATATGTTGATGCTCATTAAATATGGAGAAGGTAGTTCCTCCTATACTTATGTGAAGTAAAGAGTTTTGAGTATAGTGATGTTGTGGATTAAATTCCTATATGAAATAATGATATGATGTTGTTGATGTGGTTGTTGTGCTGCTAGTTTGAGTCATTGTCTCCCTAGAAAGAAGTCCAAGTGACATTCGAGGACGAATGTTCCTAGGGAGGGATATTGTTACACCCCGAAAATTCTATGACTTAAGTCAGAGCCTCAGCATGTGAATAATGACTTAAAAATAGTTAAAATGATGTTTCTAAACCTAAATTAATGCAATTGACTTGGTTTGGAAGAGTAAAAAGTCTAAACATCAAGAAACGACCACAACGTCCGGAAACTAGAAAAGAATGTGTTCTAGTGTGTCCTTAAGTTTTGGGCAGGTTTGGGAGTGTCGTATGATGGTATAATCTTGTAAAACGGTTTAAATTAGGTAAATATATGTTTATAGGGTCAAAATGTTCGGGTACGACTCCCCGGGACCACCCTCAGGGTCCCCGAGGAGGACCCCCACCCTTGGCCAAACAAGCTGCCAAGGCAGCTTGAAGTTGTTCATGGAGGGAGTCGCTCCGCGTCGCAGACCTTCTCCACCTATGGCCAAAAAGTGGCTCCGCATCGTGGAGACACCGCGAACTCTATTGTCTCAAAATTTAATTTCCAGAAATTTGTGGGAACACCCCCGCGTCGCGGACTTGTTTCCCGATGAAATCTGCGAAAATAAAACTCAAGTTTGACTTGTTTAAAAGGTCCAGCTAAGTGAGAGGTGGTTTGGGTACTTTGGGGAATTATTATAAACAATTGTTCTACCTAATTTAGGGTATTTTAAGTTGGTTAAAACCCCAAAACCTAGAATGAGACCTCATTATCCAAATTGAACACTCCCTCTCAAATAAATTCTCTCTCTAGAACTCCATGGAAGACATTGATGAAGCTTCAAGCTCGGGGATGGGTTCCTACTGATTTCTACTAATTTCTCCTTCAAATTCCTAAGGAAATTAATCACAAAGGTATGGGGACTTTATCTTTGATTCTCCTTTCAATCAAAGAGCCAAATCAAAGTGATATCAATGTTTTTCAAAACACTAAAAACCCCAATTTCAATTCTAATCTTGGGTTCTTTCATGAAAGTATTTCAAATGATGATTTATGTTAATATTGATGGTTTTAAGATAAAAAAAATTCCATGGACCCTTGCATACCTTGAAATCCTAATTTCGGGTCTAAAATGGGTCTATTGATTATGAGCTAATAATGTGATATTAATGTGTAGATTGTTATGGGCTATTGATTTATGTATTATTCTATATTGAATTATGAGGAATTGATGGTCAATTGTGTTATATTGGATGTTAACCTTGAATGGGCAATTGTGACCTAAGGTTTATAATGATGATAATGAAGTTGTAAATAGATTATTGATTCTAGTATTATATATATATATATATATGTTGTAGATGTTATAATTGTGAGGATTGATCCCTTTGAAAGTGGGGAGGTGTTTACTTTATAAGCATGTTGTGATCATGGCCTTGTAGGCAAAGTTGGATGATTGTTGTGTTGAGTAATGTTGATTATGTGAAGGTAATGTGATATGACGTGAATTGTGTATGGTCTAAGAGCATGAAAGGTAACCTTGTGTAGAGACTTTATGTGTTATGCTTGGTTGTTGTCTTCTTTGAATGACTTATAATGAAGGTGAGGTTAGGATAGACTATGTTTACCTACTCTCACACCTAGTGAAGAATGAATGAAATAATGTGAGAATGAATGAAAAGAATGGGAGTTAATGCTAATGAATGAAAGTTGGGTTTATTGTAAGGATAGTCTCATAAAGTACTCCTTTAAATGAATGGGGTTCCTAGATGAAAGGTTTTCTCATCTTTGAATCCAATAGCTTCCTTAATGAATGAATGTTGGGCTAGGATGGGTACTCCTTCGTGAGTTGAGATGAGAGTACTTAGTAGCAATCCTTATCCATAAATGAATGAATGTTGGGCTAGGATGGGTACTCCTTCGTGAGTTGAGATGAGAGTACTTAGTAGCAATAATCCTTATCACTAAATGAATGAGTGTTGGGCTAGGATGGGTACTTTTCGTGAGTTGAGATGAGAGTACTTAGTAGCAATCCTTATCCCTAAATGAATGAATGTAATGAATGTCCCAACTCCGTGGGGGAGTAATGTCTAGCTCCGAGAGGATATGAAGATAGATGGATACTCATTCGTTAGTTGAGATGTGAGTATTTAGTAGCAACCCTTAAGATGGGTGCCCCTTCGTTAGTTGAGATGTGGGTACTTTGAGGCAATCCTTCTATCCCTTAACTATGTGGCCACATAGGACTAGCTAGTGGTCTCTACCACGTTAAGGCTAAAAGATTGACCCTACCTTAGGCAAGTGGGGATCCCTCCTCCGGTAAGGGTTACTACCGGGATTCCATGTCAAGCTCCATGGTCTATGTCGGTTAAGGCTCTTCCCCCACATTAATGAATGAATGAACTAAGGTCTCTTAAGAGTGTACTACTTAGGATAGGTGGTGGAATGGGACATCATCTTGCCATTGCACAAGTAGACATTTAAGGGAGATCTTGGTGTGTCTTAGTAATGATAATGAATGAATGGGTCTCTTTGGGCTAATTAATGATAGTGTTGATCTTTGAGCATGATAATGTGAAAGTGAGTCATAATGAATTGAATGTAAGTGCTTATGTTGAATTGAATGTATGTGATGATCTTATGTCATTAGTGAATGAAGTTGTCTAAATGCATTAAGTTGAATCAACGATTTATGTTGAGATGTGAATGGAGCTTGTCTTGTGTAGCCTTAAGGATCACTTGGGTGTGGTATGGAGAGGTAGTATGGGCTGCCTCACCATGTCTTACTTAGGTGAGTCTTGGGATGACATTTGATGAGTGTTCTAGTTTT